>PVIR01039412.1:0-13886 GCA_004026965.1 Petromus typicus
ATATATATATATTGAGACAGGATTTTGCTAAGTTGCCCAAGCTGGGATCAAACTTGCATTTTCTTGCCCCAGCCAACCAAAGTACTGGGATAACAGGTGGCCCCACCACATCAGCCTGGGACTCCCTTTCTTTCACTTTCCTGTGCTGGCCAGACTGATTGGATAGCATGTGTCCACATGGAGTGAGGCTCTTCTGAAGGCAAAATCCAGGCTTGGCTGGGCCAAGTGTGCCTCATACATGTCTCCTAGCACACAGAAAGAATAACAGAGGCACAAGCACACCTGCCTCCATGTGTAGAAACTGGCTTAAGACTGTCTAGAGTTCAGCCCTGCCCACTTGGTCGTGTCTCCTTCTCCCTCAGCCAAAATCATGCAACCAAATTCATCGCTGCCCTGTACAACTGCTGGCTCCTCTGCATGCTTCAACCAATCTGCAACTGACCCGTATGGTTACTCCCCTTACCTTTTGCTTTATAAGTGTGTGCATTGCCTAATAAAAGCGGAAGTGTTCCTTGAAACCTCCCCAGAGTCTGTGTGGTGACTCGGCAACCTCATTCAGCCTCCAACTGAAATCTGTTTCCTCAACAGCCTCTAGACGACAATACTCTTCCCTACTCAATTTGCTTATTTACAAGCCAATCTTCTCTGAAACAGCCTCACAGACTCACTTTACCAATTTAGGCATTCTTCAGTCCAGTCAAGGCAAGACACATAAAAAAATAATCATCACAAATGCATTTGAAATGCTTTCACTTCTAGGAAAAATCAGTTTGTAAAATGATAGTTATTAATTAGCCTGATTTAATCATTTCACATTATAAACATGTCAAAACTACATGTCCCTCATAAATATGTACATAGAAGTAAAAAATAAAATTTAAAACGCTGAACAAATAAAATATACAAGAATAAAAAAAGTACGTTGTAAAAAGGAGGATCAGACATGCTATGGCACCTGTTTCATATCAATTACTTGGGAGGCTGAGCTAGGAGATGTGGCTCAGAAGTCCGAGGTCTGAGCAACAGAGTGAGAAGCCATCTCTTAAAAAAAAAAAAAAAGGCAATCAGGAGTAAGGCTTAATTTAAAATCAAGAAGAAATATATGTAAATAATAATAATGTCTAGTACAGATGTATAGACTTTTAGATTTATTTCCTACAGGATGATTTATAATGTTTCTAGTTATTTTCAAATATCACAAATTGTTGCCCTCCCTTCATCCCACTTATCCCTTGCTTCAGTATGGTATAACCAAGACGAGGAGGGGAGTAGACTTCAAACATAATGTTTTTTTTAACCCAGATTCTACTCCTAGTGAGAGGCTAAGAGCTTTTATTTAACATACAGTCCCTAAACCTCAGCACTGTGGACTTTGGGGGCAGAAACATTCTGGGGTATTGTCCCATATATCACAGAATGTATTAGCATGTATTAGCATCTGTGGCCTCTATCCCATCAGTGGGCAATATCATCTGTCAGTCCAGTTTTGACAGCCAAAACCATCTATCTCCAGACAGCATCAAATGGTCCTACCTGGAAGAAGGGATTCTTCCTGGTTGTGAACCACTTTTATTTTTGCTTCCTTTGATCACTAGATATATACAGGGAAAATGGTTAAGACGATGTAACACACGAAGTGACCCAGTAATGAAGTCAGGGAGAAATGAATGAAATACTTTACTTCAGATCTACCACTTACTTCTGTGACTTTGAGCCTATTTCTGAACATTACCTATACCATAAGCTGATTGAGAGGATTAAAAAGAGATACTAAATAACCTATTCTTTTGTCTCTGTTTAGGAAAACTATTGCTATTATATACTCAGTTTCTATATATATGTACAAGAGTCTACTTCTGAACTTTCTAATTATCTCTTTGCATATGTCAATGAGTACTCCTCACCGGCTTTTTCAACCATTAAGTTATTATTTGTAAGTGACCTGTCTGAAAATTCAGCCCTCAAAAAAGGGGCCAGGAACTGAGAAATAAAGAAAAAGGTCTGCAAAAGTCCTGTTCAGTTGAATTTCTCATTATAAAGCTCTTCAATGTTCTAAAAATGGTTTACAAATTATTTTTTCATCAAACCTGACATCATCCTGTGCCTTCCACAAAGGTACAGGAACCTAATAAATGAATGCTGAAGAATTAAATGTCAGACATAAGTCAAATAAGTTTAATGTTTAACTGTTTTTTCTATATCACCATAGAAGTCCAAAATCAAGTGAGATAGGTATAAGAACAATATTAATACAGACAGGACTGGTGCCATGAGTAAGAAAAGACAAAGAGAAGGCATTAATTTGAAAAATAAAAAGTACATGCTATGAAGAGTAAGTAGCTATACATATCACAATAACTCCCTTGTTGCATTACACTGTCAGCCCATGATAACTGACATTCTTAATAATGACTCTGACATTTTAAAATGCTAATTTCTATTCAGCATGTTTTATTTTTAAAAATTCAGGATAGTGTGTTAAAATTTGAGAAATACCTCCATCACTGTAACCTGCAATGTACCTTAGGGATTATCTAATCTGTCTTCCAGATGAAGAGTTATTCCAAGAAAGGCAAAGTATACTTGCCCCAGGTCAGGCATCAGAGATGCACAATTGGAACAAAAGCCTTAGTTGTCTGGCTCCATGGCAACTTTTTTGGACTACCATACATTTTCATAAATGTACACAAATATGCAATCTACTACATAAATACATACCATACATGTAAGACTGATAAATTTAATATCAACTCAATTGGGGTATATTCAACTATCTGAAATTTTCTCTCAAGAGTGATTAATTAATTGGTACTTAATAAGACTATGTTGCTCAAAGAAAAAATTAAAAAATAATTTAAAATTATATCTGGTGGGTGTGTCAAAGAAGGGAAAAACATAAGCCTTGACTAAAGTGACTCAAATTTCTAAAAGAATAGAGACGTACATGTTACAAGTTAGAGTCTGCAAAGCAATGCAAGTAATGAAGCTGTGTGCATGACAGCTCCCTTTCGTTCAGCACTCCCTGGGCTGAATCCACAGGAATGGCCAAAAAGGAAAGAAATAAGAAGGAGAGAGATGGAGGGAGAGGTGAGAGAACATAAAGAAAGGGAGAGAACATGGAGGGAGAGGTGAGATAAATGAAAGAAAGAGTAGAAGCTACAAGGAGAATACTTTATGGTTCCCAACTGGAACCAATGTCCATATAGTCTAACAAACAAACACACTAAGACATATCTTCAAGAGAAAGTCTTTTATTATGTAGACCACCTTATAAAATTGGTACAGACAAGTGATCTGCCACATGTACCCTTATCGATATATGGACACATGAGCTATGCTAATACTCAAAAGGAAAAAAAAAACTCTAGCAATGAATTTCAAAGAAAAGGATATGAGATTTAAGTCAAAATGGTGGAACAAAAGTGTCTTTCATATGACTCTACGAGTAAGAAGAGTTAAGAGTTAGAAACAATACTCTGAGAAGACAAGAGAGAAAGAGCTCTGGGAATCAAGAAAGAGATGCCAGGAAAGCTTAAAAAACATGGAGAAATGAACAATGTAGAGAAAAGGACTAAGTATGTGTAATGCCAACTGTTAGCTCCAATCATAAGCAATGGACCAGCAGTCCTGCCCCAGAAGAAGCCCATAGCTGTAGCAAGCTACAAATCCAATGTGGGGATTTAGTCTGAAAACATCTCCTTCTGTATGGCAAGGTAGTTTTGCAGAAGAAATCCACAGCACCATTCACAATATTTTGGAGATGAGCTCCTGGCTATAACCAGGAGCCATCTTAACAGGGAGGTTATTGTTTAAAATGAAACTACCAAATCAAGCATGTTAGTGCACACCTATAATCCTAGACTAAGGAGGCAGAGGTAAGAGGATTGTCCAAAGTCTGAGGCCATCCTACACTAGTGAGTTTAAGACTAGCCTGAACTACATAGCAAGACTGTCTCAAAAAGAAAAGAAAAGAAAAAAAGTAGTTCCACTGAGGATCAGAAGTCATGGAGCAATCATGCTTCAGGGTCCCTGGGGATGGCTTCCCATGAGAGACAGTCAAGGAGAGAGGAAAAAGTTAGCTTTAGACCCTCAGAAAAGTTAACGCAGCAGGGAGCTCAGGCTGTGGATGGCACGATGGTTGGCAGCACTGCTGTCCTTGGTGAGGAGTGAGCATTATCTCCTGTGGCTTTCTGAGGGGTTTGGTCTGAAAGTGCCATGATGGAGCCCAGCAGATCGCTAGGCTCTCATGGTGGCCCCCTCTAGCACGAACTTCAGTGGTCAGTTTGCTTTCCCCACTCTTCAACACATTTAAGGGTATTTCTCTACTTAGATAACTGCTATGCCCTGGGCTGAGGGACAGGGAAGCCTCAGGAGCAAGCGGGGCACTTAACTGGTCCAGATACTGCAGAGCTACTTAGGGACTACTGTTTCTGCTAAGCACACAGCAGCTAACAGACAGTAAAAGCTTCTGGAGTAAATACAGCCATGAGACAGAATACAAATTACTGACCAGCTCCACCCAGCAGGAAAGACAGGGCAGCACTCAGCACTGATACAGCACCAGCCTCAGTGGGAGCTGTAAGGACCTACAAATTCCAGGTGAGAATGACTATACTTTCCCTGGACCTGTTGTTGATGTGAATGTAAATTAGCCCAGTCATTGCAGAAAATATAATAGGAAGTCCTTCAGAAAACTAAAACTAGATATACCATGTGATCTAGCAATACCACTACTAGGTATAGATCCAAAGCAAATAAAACCATTTTATCAGACATCTGCACATCAGTGTTTATACAGCACTTCTAACAAAAGCCATGGAAAGAATTCATCAAGATGTCCACTGATGGATTGTATACATACACAGTGGAACAGTATTCGGCCAGGTAAAAAGATAAAATTCTTTTGTTTGTGGCAAGATGGATAGAACTGAGGGACAATATGTTAAGTAAGATAGATATAGCAAATACTTCATATTCTCATTTATGGAAGTTGAAAAAGTTAATCACACGTAAGTATAGAGTAAAATCGAGGACAATGGAAGTAGGAAGGGAGGAAGCAGAGGAGAAAGAGAATATAGTAAGGAGGGGGAAATGAGTACCAAAACACAGTCCAGACGGAGGGAAGCAGTTCTGTGACATAACGCAACGGAGTAACTATGGACACAACAATTAAAATAGTACATTTGAACATAACTAAAGAACAGTCTGAGAAATGACAGTGTGAAGACATGAAAATGTCAGCTTCCCTGATCTAATCATTACATACTGCATTGCATACATGTACTAAATTATAAAAATTCCCCTCATAGAAAGTACAAACATATCAATTAAAAATAAACATAAATGAAAAAGGCCACAATGTGATTTATTTAACAATATATTTTAACTCAAAAATCTAAAATCATTTTATTTCAATAGGCATTTGATACACAAAACTTATTGATATATTTTACACTGTTTTTCTTGTGCCAAATCTTTTTAGTCTAATGTACACTCATAATGACATATATCTCATTGCAAGCTAAATTTTCATCAGAAAAGCTTCATCTGCATTGACTTACTAAGTTCTCCCAGTGAGTCAAATACCAAAAAAATCATTTCCATTAATAGTCATTTCTACATTAACAAAACTGCTTCAGTTTTTAAATTTAAAAAGCCAAATAATTAAAACTACTTAAAAGTTTGGCTCCCCAGACCCACCAGAAGAATTTTCAAGGTTCAAACTTACATGTGGCTAGTGGCTATACATTAGACATAAGTCTAATGCATTAGTTCAGGTCTGGAAGGCAGGTATTAGGAATGGAAACAGAGTTGTCCAGGGTGACATGAGGACAATGGAAGAAAGTACCAGAGTGCCAAGAGGGACATTTATAACCCTGTCAACAAACAGCAGCACTTTGTAGGGCCCAGCACTTAAAAGAGGATCAAGACAAAAATCAGATTTCAAGGGAGACTTACAACCAAATAGAGAAAAATGAATCGTCAGGGAAACCAGTGACAGTGCACAGTAGGAAATAAAATATGCAATAATTATCACTCAAACTGGAGGTAGGAAGGAGAAATAAATAGAGGGAAGCTGAGGATCTAAGAGGCACTGGAACGAAGAACAGACAAGACTGAAGAATAGTATGTTTGCTTGTTTTGTTTTATGATCTGGATTTTGTCTTTTTGTTTTTTCCTGTTTGTCTTTTTTTTGGGGGGGGGTTATTTTTACTAGTAAGTGTTTCTAGTACATAATGACCACATTCATTATTCATTATGGGGCATTACAGCATGTACATAATAGATCTTCATTCTTTCCACTTTCCTTTCTCCTTCCCTCCATTTTCTGGTCCTCCATCTCTCGAGTCCCCTCTGTTTAACAAAAGATCTATCTACCTGTTTCCTATTATCTATCTTTATTTTGTCTTTTACTTATAGTTTGAGTTTCTCATTAAAAGAAACTATGCAATATTTAAGCTTGTGTGTCTGACTTATTTCACTTAACATTAAGATCTAAAGGCTGGGCTTTATTCTCTCTTCTACTTGCATTTCAGGGGGGAAATTATATAGCCAAGGGAATTTAGTACTATAAATATCCATTTCAAGGACTTTATCTGTCAAGGTATCACATTCAATATCTATTCTAACAGGCTATTACATACTCACAGTTTTGCCATTTGGGATGTCAAAATATTTCTCCATTCCCTTAATTAACTTAGGCCAAATCTTTTACCTTTGCAACAGCTTCCCAATGCTACCTGCTTAACTATTGCTAAACTCCACTCCACTCTCAAAAAGGTAGCCAGGTATGCTTTCCAAACATAGTATATGTCATTTTCTCATTTGAAACAAGGAAGACTTGTACATAAAAACTCTATATATTTTTGCAACTCTTCAGAAACAAATCTAAACATGGTCTCAATTTCAAGTGTTTTAATGTGCATTTTTTTCTATGAATCTTCTTCTTGGCTGTATAACCTCTTTCTAAAAACAAAAATAAAAGAAATTTATGAAAATGTCAAACCAAAAGGAATGAGAACCGAACATTTTTCCAAAATAAATATTGATTAAGGAGTTTAGATATATATTGAAAGTGCCTAAAATATTTTCTTCATTGCATCACTAAATGTGTCATGATGAGTTTTGTCTATCACAGCTTTCTTTTATTGCTATGAAGATAAAGGACACAGAAAATTAAGATATTTTTATCATAAACAGCTTCAATTCTAAAAATTTCATAATGACTAAAATGGCTAAAGAATTATTTTTACTTTAAAAACTGCCAAATCAATTTAGTTCAAATGTAATATAATCACACCATTTATTCAGTAGTAGGTTATATGTCTCAATTACAGAAAACTCTTACAGAGAGGAAAAGAATATATGAAAAGTAAAGCTACATGCTGAGAATATAAGGCTGATAAAAGCCAGTAAAGAAGGAACTTCACGCTTTAATAACATTTTAAAATATATGTTCAGAGAATGATGTCCTCTAACTAGCAAATTAACCCTCAGTTACACAGCTGACACCAAGGACATGACATTTTATATAATTTGACATTTATATCTTAACTATTTCAACTGATGATTGTTTGGTTATTTTGTGGTTGCTAAAGTTCATATGACACTTTTTTACTATTGCTGCATCTTGCTAAACTCTGAGCAGTAAGGCCAATCAACATCAAGGGTCCAGTCATTCTAAAGACAAGTGCTCACTTAGTGAGAGGTAGACAGATTGGTTTAGTGACCATCACCTTCCCCTCGTTTTCTGAGGAGAAACCCAAAGACACTCACTGAAAACACGAGAAGAGAGAGGCAATTTCTCAGAGAAGAAATGAGAACATCTTTGTTTTGTCTTTGTCACAGGAACACCCCTTCCCCCCTTGAGCCAAGTCAAGAAGGCCGGAACTCGACCCTTTGAGAGGGGAGGATGCTTGTCAGCACAGAAGGCACTTCCATTCACAGCTGATGGTTGTTGAGTTCACATACCCATATGTAGGATAATCTCCTAAATTTAATAATATCTTTTGTCATACAAGTTAATATTTATATATTCCCAAAATTAAGAAGTAGAAGTATCTTTGGAGGCCAATATTTAGCCCACTAAAGTTTCTTATGTATATCTCCAATATAAACAAATGCAAGCAGATAGAAAAATATATTCAGGGGTCAGGGATTTAGTTCAGTGGTTCCGGCGCCTGTCTTGCAAGCGCAAGGACCTGGGTTTGATCCTCGTTAACCACATACCATACTGGGTATGGAGACTCATGCCCAGCAGCAACCAGCACCACATACCACAGTGCTGGGCGTGGTGGCTCAAGCCTGTCATCCCAGCACTCGGGAGGCAGAGGCAGGAGGATTGCTGTGATGTGAGTTTGAGGCTGAGCTCAAGGCCAGCCTGAACTACAAAGCAAGACCTTGTCTCAAAAAAAAAGAAAAATATAATCACATTTTTCACTTTCACACATAAAAGGCAATGGACTATACATTACTCTGTACCTAGCCTTACTAATTTAACAATGTGCAATATTTTCTACATGTATAAAGAGCATCCACCATTTTACAAGTACACTGAAATGAATACTGACAATTCATTTAACTGATTCCTTTCAGGTATTTTCATTTTTTTGCCATTACAAACAACGATGAAATAACTGTATTGTGTAAAAATATAACTACACATATATTTGCTGATACATTTTAAGGATAAATTCTCAGAAGTATAATTTACTTGTAAAAGGGTACATGCATTTGAAATTCAGTGTGGATATTGCCAAGTTGCCTGCCTAATGGATATATCCATTTAAACTGCTACCCATAAAATATGAGAGTGCTAGCTTCCCCACATACTTGATGGTAGAATGGAACTTTGGATTTGTGCCAATCTTACACATGAAAAAATGTTATATTGATGAATTACTTGTGTACTTGTGAGCATTATTTTTAAGAACTACAGAATACTCCATTATGTTATAAAACAAATTCTAAAGACATTTTTCTAACAGTCCAATGTTTCATTTTGTATGGCTTGAGATAATTCAGTGATTCTCTCTAAACATATATTTTTCCCACATATTGGACTGTGTCCTTAGAATATATTTTCAGCAGTACATTTGCTCAAGGAGTTTGGCCAAGAATCCGTGGCCCAACACAGATGCTCACAGGATGGAGATGAATTATTACAAGTGCTGTTCACAATGTCATGAGCACTGGAGGTGTCAAGATGGCTGGGCTGAGTAGAAGCAAAAGCTCCAGAGTGACTGCAGATTGTCCAGTAACCTGCTTCGACCTGGAGAAAGAGGAGCGAGATTCTTACTCCAGAGATGGCAGGGGCCAACTTGACCCCGTATCACATGCATTAGTTCCGCTCTTTCTACAGCTGACTGACAGGCAACTCATCCTAGGCAGGGCAGTGAACTGGTTAGGAAGAAGGGATTACTTTTATCTTTTAAAGCCTTAATTTATATTTTAACTTCAATCATATTTTCAGTGCCTCAGATACAATTTTTTTTTTTTTTTTGAGACAGTGTCTCGCTTTGTGGTTCAGGCTGGCCCTGAGCTCAGCCTCAAACTCACATCACAGCAATCCTCCTGCCTCTGCCTCCTGAGTGCTGGGATGACAGGCTTGAGCCACCACGTCCGGCACTGTGGTATGTGGTGCTGGTTGCTGCTGGACATGAGTCTCCACACCCAGTATGGTATGTGGTTAACGAGGATCAAAAACAGGTCCTTGCGCTTGCAAGACAGGCGCCGGAACCACTGAGCTAACTCCCCGGCCCCTCAGATACAATTTAATCTTAAGCCTTTAAAAGCCCCCTGAAACAAAGTACACCATATTTTTGTTGTTGTAATTAAGCTTCCTTATTTTCTGGTAGTTTCTCCAGTCACTAAGCTTTACCCTGACTCAGAGTTCACAAAATTCATCAAACCATCCTTGCTCATGGATTTAGGTACTTCTAGAGGGACGCCTGAGGCTCAGCTCCAGATGAGCTACGTTAGCACCTCCAGTGCCCGAGACACTCTGAATAGCACTGGGTAATAATTCATCTCTGTCTCCCCTAGTACTGGAGCAGCACCCACTGTGAGCAACTACATTGGGCCACAGGTTCATGGCCTTGCTCTGCTCTACAATACTGGGCATACAGCTGAGCGACCAATTTAAACATGGGGTCATTGTGTAGGTGTTTCGGAGCAAATTCTTCCTGACAGGAGTACTATGGATCAGTTGTCCTTAGTACTGCATGGCTATAGCCTGGACAACCTGTCCTGAATCGAGGGTGTTCCAGATGTACTCTCGTAACTTCTCATCTGACACACCTTTGCCAACTTTCTTTCCTAGTTGTGTTAGCTAAACAAGCACTTCCTGATTCACCGGGCCACACAGAGGCCCAGCAAGAACATTTATGGCTGCTGCAGATGACATATAAGGGTCTAAAAAGGCATTGGCCACCAAGTGACTGGTGTGGGCACTGATACTGCCACCCTCATGGTCACTCTGGATGTTGAGTTCCATGAATTGAGCATCAGTGCAGCCCAATATGTTGGTGAAACTGGCCTTCCATTGGACCAGTCCAGCTTAAGAGTCAGTGGCCCCAACACTACTGCCCTCACAGTAAAGATTCTGGTAGATTTTTGCTGCAACACAAGGTAGCTCTGCAGTCAGATCCACAGTCTTCATAAATCAACTCCCAGTACACAGTTCAGTTGATACTCTCTGCACACATCCAGGCAAAGTTACTTTCACTGCTGAGGGCTATAACAGCTACACTTAGCTGAGACATGGATACAGACTGGTGGGAAAGTTGCCCAGCATGGTGACAGAGCTTCTCTCTTTGCCTAGTCTTTTTTTTTTTAATTATCTTTATTGGTACATTAAATATACACATCATGATTGCACTCCATAATGGGGATTTGTACCAGTATAAGACACAACTTAATTCTCATTCTTTGCCTAGTCTTTTGAGAGCCAAGACACTTCTTCTTCTTTTGGGATCTGTCCAATTACCAACAGCCAGAAGAAACCCTCAAGCAGGGGTTCTTCCCCAGGCTTAGCCTCGGGCAGCAGTTTCTGGCATTCGGGGATATTGAGGCCTCGGAATCAGATGTACTAATCAGAATCAAGAACTAAGGTTTCATATACCAGTCCCTTCATGCCTCTCATGCCACCATACATCATGTCTGCAGCGATTTGGCCCTCTACAGTCTTGCCATGTTGTTATCTGAAGGAAGGCCTTATTTCTGGCTTGTTCCTTTGGCATCAGGTTGGCTGATATATTTTCCAAATTCATGGAAGAAGCACTGGAATATCAGGAGGCAAGAACAAGACAGGATGAATACTTGGCTCCTAAAAGCTGGGCAGCTACAGAGAGCAGAGACATGACAGGTGAACCCCAGATCTGGTGGGAAGGAAGGAGACAGAGGTGCGGCAGGAATGAAAGCAGGAACCAAAGCTGACACTGCCACCGCACCACAGGCTGCACCAACTGGTAGACAAGGTTGAAAAGGAAGTAGCTCAAGACTTGTACATTTAATAACCAAATTGAGTAGCGCAGCTAGACACAAAGTGAACACTCAAGTATCAACAGTATTTCTATACACAATAACAAATTCACTGAGATATTACTGAAGCAAGACCTTTCATAACAGTATCTAAGAAGTGAAATACTTATGAGCCAATCTCATAGAGGAAGTAAAACATCTTTACAATGAAAACTATACCACTCTGAAAAAGACTGAAGAGGATATCAGAAAATGAAAGTTACCCCTTGCTCATTGGTAGAAAGAACCAACATAGTGAAAATGGCCATACTCCCCAAATTGTTATATAGATTTAATGCAACCCTGATCAAAATGTGTCTTACTTCTCTCTTATTGCTACGACAAAATACCAACACCCAAAGTTAGTGAGGAAAGCATTTATTTGGCTTATAGTGCCTAGAGATTTCAGTCCATAATTGGCTGGCTCCAAGGCATAATGACATGGTAGAAAGCCCTTCCAGAAGAGAAATATGAGGTAGTAAAAGCAACAAGGGACATGAACAATGTCTCGCCCCTTTTATCTTATTCAGATTACTTAGAAGGGTAGCACTCGCACCCTTTATCTTAGTGCTCAGGCCTGGCATTGTACCATGAAACATACACTCTAGATTCTGCCACCTTCAAAATAGCACTACTTCATTTGCATGAAGCTTTGGTGGGAGAGACCTAAATACAAGCCATAATAAAATTCCAACAGCATGTCTCACAGAATTAGAGAAAACGATCCTAAAATTCATTTGGAACCAGAAGTGACCTAGAATAGCAAAAGCAATTCCAGGTTAAAAAAAAAAAAAAAAAAAAAAGGCAAGGCAGAGGGCATTATAACCCCTGACTTGAAAATATACCACAGAGCTACTGTGATAAAAACAGTAAGGTACTGGCAAAAAACAAACATCAACAACAACAAAAATAAATAAACAGACCTGAAGATCAATGGAACAGACTAGAAAATGCAGAAAAAATCCCAAACACACTCTGCTACCTCATCTTTGACAAAGAAGCAAAACACGTTCACTGGAAAAAAGGTAGCCTTTTTAATAAATGGTGCTGCAACTGGCTTACCTCATCCCAAAGATTAAATTAGACTTGTGTCTCACACCATGCACTAAACTAAAATCAAATGGTTCAAAGATCTTAATATTAAAACAGAAGTATTAAATCTGTTAGAAGAGAGAATATGTAGAACTCTTGAGGACTTAGTTGTGGCACAAACCTTACAAAAACTCAACTGCATGGGAAATACAAAGAATCAACAGCTGGGATCTACGAAGCATTTGTATAGCAAAAGATGTCACTAACAGAGCGAAGGGACAACCCAAAGGGTGGGAAAATATTTTAAACAGGTGTCCCCCAAAAGACTAGAGGCCCATGCTACTATAGTGTGACTTCATCCCAACCATGTCTACTATGACCCTAATTCCAAACAAGGTCATATTCTGAAGTGTTGGGAATAGCATCACAACATATGCAATTCAACCCATAAATAAAAGCCTACCTAAAAATTTAAGTATTAGTACACAGTAAAATGTGAAGTTTAGGCCTAAGCCAATCAACACTGGCAACCGAACAGACACAGGTATTAGTTTAAGAATCCATGGGTGATTAATTGTGAGGTGACAGGTAAGACACAAAGGAAGATTTTCCTCTAAAAAAGGAGGGCACAATGGTACATGTATGAATCCCAGCTGTGAGGAAGTCTGTGGAAGAAGCAGCACAAGCTTGAGGCCAGCATGGGCAATCAGTAAGAACTTATCTAAAAATTTAAAAAAATTAAAAGGGCTGGGAAGTAGTTCACCACTCCATAAATTCAATCCCGAGTACTGAAAAACATATTTCTCATTCTTCAATAAACTGTCTCTTTCTCTTCCTTGGCATTTTATGGCATATGACTGCATGACTCCAATCCTTGCCTTTGCGGTCACAGCATTTTGACTGTATCCTCCAATTCATGAGCCCATAGAATGGTGGGCAGGCAGGTACCCTGAAAGGGTTGCAAGCCTCTCACCCCAGGGGGAGCCAACATTAGAATTAATTTGAAAACATCTTTGACATCCTTTTGAGCTGATGAATCAAAATGACTGAAGCTTGGGGCCAGGGAGTTAGCTCAGTGGTTCCGGCGCCTGTCTTGCAAGCGCAAGGACCCGGGTTCGATTCCCCAGTAACCACATAGCAATACTGGGTGTGGAGACCCACACCCAGCAGCAACCAGTACCACATACCACAGTGCCGGGCGTGGTGGCTCACGCCTGTAATCCCAGCACTCGGGAGGCAGAGGCAGGAGGATTGTGATGTGAGTTTGAGGCTGAGCTGAGGGCCAGCCTGAACCACAAAGCGAGACCCTGTCTCAAAAAACCTAAAAAAAAAAA
>PVIR01039413.1:0-13942 GCA_004026965.1 Petromus typicus
GCAATGACTCTTTAAAATACAGTTAGTTTAGGGGCCGGGGAGTTAGCTCAGTGGTTCCGGCGCCTGTCTTGCAAGCGCAAGGGCCCGGGTTCGATTCCCCGGTAACCACATAACAATACTGGGTGTGGAGACCCACACCCAGCAGCAACCAGTACCACATACCACAGTGCCGGGCGTGGTGGCTCACGCCTGTCATCCCGGCACTCGGGAGGCAGAGGCAGGAGGATTGCTGTGATGTGAGTTTGAGGCTGAACTGAGGGCCAGCCTGAACCACAAAGCGAGACCCTGTCTCAAAAACCTAAAAAAAAAAAAAAAAAAAAAAAAAAAAAAAAAATACAGTTAGTTTAAATATTATATTAGCTATCTGTAATACTATGATAGTTACAGTCAAAATGATATACTAATCAATAACATTACAAGACTTTCCTGGATGTTACATTGTGGATAATTGTAACTGAAAAATATAATAAATCATATATTTTTGCAAATGTACTTAATATAACATTATGTTTATATTAACATGACTTCTATGTAATTGATGTGGAATTACTATTTTGTTGTGTGCTTTGTTTTTTTTTTCTATTTCATCGTTCTTTTTTATGTTTCTTATTAGAATATATTATAATTTGTACTAAATACATTTCAAGTGTGACAATCCACCTTGGGCCAGAATCTATAATTATAGCAAAATTGTTCATGTCATGGAGATCAGGATCCAGTGGGAACATCAGAAATTGCCTAGTCATTGCTAGCATTTTAAGATCATAACTACCCTTCTCCACTGAAAATGAATCATGATTGTGTGGGGCATGTGTAATGACATGCAACAAGCCAGCCCTGACAAGGCTTGACTTTCAGTGATGTGGAGCAACATCCTGGAGGAATCAGAGCAGACAGGAGAACAGTGGCAGACAAAACTGGCTAGAAACCACATATACTACTCACGGCCACACCTCCCTGGTGCACTTGACACACCTAGTAGTGGGTTTCACTAATCTGCTGTCTTAGGTCGAGGATCATAGGCAAAACACTGTTGACCCTTCATGGGATTACCTAGCAGTTTAAGGCTAGGCTCCTGTCTTAGGTTCAGGGTGGCCATGTCCTTCCTACCTGTATTTGGCTCACTGGCCTTGGCCTCTACTGAGGTGTTTGCAAGACTCTGTGTCAGCCATGGTGAGACGATGATAATGAACCTGTATACGCTTGGCTTGAATAGCCTCTATTCGTGACCTTATAAACACCATGAGTCTATTGAAAACAAAGGGCCCAATGGCAGCCAACAGGAATATGCATATAAGGGGTCCTAACAAGGGGAGCAGATAAGGAAGCAAGCCATTTAATCCCGACCACAAGGGGTTATCAGCCAGTTCTTTTCTTCTCTTTTGTAGATCTCCTTGTAGGGTTTTTATTTTGTCTTGAACAATCCCAGACTTATTAGCATAAAAGCAACACTTTTCCTGTAAAACTAAACACAAGCCCCCTTGTTTGGCAGTTAGTAAGTCAAGACCTCTCCTATTTTGGAGAACTACTTCAGCTAGGGAATCTACTTGGTCTTGGAGGTCTTCAATGGTTCCAGACAATGTCTGAACATCATTGATAAGTTGTTTGGACAGCTTATGATATTGTGTCCAGAAGTCCTAGAGGCCACTGCCATGGATTCCCCAAGCCGACCAGGAGGGGGATAAATTGTACCGCGCGTTTATGGTGGGGGATGATGGTATCGAAGGTGGGACTGGAAATAGGCTAATCTCCTGGAACAATATCTATATCTGGCAACAGAGTAGCAATGAGGCAAAGTCCAAGCCAGTTATGTGGAAGGTAGGTATGGGCCATATTATTTCCACATACAAAGACAGTGTTGTTTGATGCGTAGACCTGGCTATAATTATGAATTTGTGTACAATTTGTGACCAAGAAAACTCCTATGTCTAAAGAAACTTTAGAGGAGGGATTGGGAAAATTTTGAACACATTGTAAGACATCACCATCTTTTAGGGTGGTGCCACGCCCCAGCCGAATAAGGCGTGACAAAATAGGGACTGGGGTCCCAGGCGGACGACCCTTATGTTTGAGGCTTGAGGCTCCCCAGGCCTAGAGCCTGAGTTAAATATGTTTTGCCAGGAGGCGCACAGTTAGCCCAACAGTATGTAAAAACAAGCTGCTTTTTTTCTTTTAAACTATTTTGTTTTTTCTCTGTGAACTGTTTTGTGTTTTCTCACCAAGCAAAAATAACATAAGCAGAAAACACCTTGTTAGACACAATAAGTTTTAGCTAGAATAAAATAACATGGCCACCAAGAGACCAGGTAAGAGGCTGATATGAGAATTAGAATTACAAACATTGGGCTTTCCTACTCATAATAAAACTGCTGTAGCAGCAGTAAACAATCCATTGCCAAATTGTGTTCAGAAATATAAAGACATAGATCAATTTTAGACTAGAGATGCTAACCAATATCCAGTCTGGCTGTATTGCGGCTTTCGTCATTTTGGGGTCCCCCATCACCCTATGAGCACTAATGAAACAGTATGAGATTTTTCCATATCTTCACCTAGAGTCAATTACACAGCCTACTTAGAAGACAGTCAAGAAAAATACAGTTATTATAAACCAGATCCTCATGAGCCTATCCACCGCTGGTTCAATCCAGGCTTTGTAGAACCTGTGTGGATAGTTAAAGATTCTTTAGGATTCTCTACTATTCACTCAGATTTGTTCCGCCTACCGGCGGCTGCAAATATGCTCCTATTGAAAAAACCTAAACAAAATAAATCAATTCCCATTGCGGCCTCTGCTTGCGTCTCATATCCATATACTTTATTGATGGGACAAGAAAAATTTATAAACATCTCACAGACAGTATCAGGCTCATTTCATATAAAATGTGTTGATTGTGTGTTAAATAATTGTATTCATTCAAAATGGAATAAGATCCTGTCTATTATGATACTTGTAAAACATCCTTCATATGTGTTAATTCCTGTAGACCTAGAAAATAATCCGTGGTTTGATAATTCAGCTTTACAAATATTAACTCAGACAACAAAATTGATCAGCCCTAAAAGATTTGCTACAGGTGCCGGGGAGTTAGCTCAGTGGTTTCGGCGCCTGTCTTGCAAGCGCAAGGACCCGGGTTCGATTCCCCGGTAACAGCATAACAATACTGGGCATGGAGACCCACACCCAGCAGCAACCAGTGCCATATACCACAGTGCCGGGCGTGGTGGCTCACTCCTGTAATCCCAGCACTCAGGAGGCAGAGGCAGGAGGATTGTGATGTGAGTTTGAGGCTGAGCTCAGGGCCAGCCTGAACCACAAAGTGAGACCCTGTCTCAAAAAAAAAAAATAAATAAATAAATAAAGATTTGCTACAGCTTTAATACTAAAAATTTCTGCCCTGATTGCACTCATTATCACCTTCACAGTGTCTACAGCTACATTAGTAAAAAATGTACAAACAACATGCTTTGTTAATGACATACATAAAAATGTAACTCTGGTGTTGACAGAACAATACATCATAGATAAAAAGTTAAAAACCAAAGTAAATGCTTTAGAGGAAGTGGTGTTAACACTGGGACAAGATGTAGCAAATCTAAAAACTCGACTTGCTATTAAATGCCATGCTAAATTTCAATATATTTATATTACTCCTCACCCTTATAATGCCACCGATGACTGGGACAGGGTTAAGGCCCATTTGTTAGGAGTCTGGAAAGATACCACTATTTCCTATGATATGACGCTACTTCAACAAAACATAAAAACTATGAGTAAACAACACCTTGACACATGGGGTCTAAATGATATATCCAATGAATTGGCAAAAAATATAAAGAATGTTAACCCCTTATCCTTATATTATTATAGGTATTGTTTTCTTGCTTATAATTATAATAGTAAGCTTGGTTTTTCCTTGTCTATTTCGTGTTGTCCTTACTTCTCTTCATGCGGCACAACGTGATCTTTTTGAACTTCGTTTAAAAAATAAAAAATTAAAAACTGCCACGCCCCCGCAGAATAAGGCGTGACAAAATAGGGACTGGGGTCCCAGGCGAATGACCCCTATGCTTGAGGCTTGAGGCTCCCCAGGCCTAGAGCCTGAGTTAAATATACTTCGCCAGGAGGCGCGCAGTTAACCCAACAGTATGTAAAAACAGGCCGCTTTCTCCCTTCTAAACTATTCTGTTTTTTCCCTGTGAACTGTTCTGTGCTTTCTCACCAAGCAAAAATAACACAAGCAGAAAACACCTTGTTAGACACAATAAGTTTCAGCTAGAATAAAATAACATGGCCACCTGGCAAAAATAAATTAATGCTCACATAAAATCTATGGGAACAAGATTAAAGAAATAGCAAAGGTCCACTTCTTTAGAAAAGTTGTGTACAAAACACACTGATCTACAAAGATTTTTGTGGTCATGGGAAAATCATCACTGTCTCATATGACCTTACACAATGTCAAAATGATTGATCACTGTTCTGTTTCTGTTCTTGTTTTTTCCTTGAACTTTTGTTAACCTGTAATAATCACCCTTATTTTGCAAAGCCGAAAAATCATGTATAAAAAAGAACACAAAAGGCCTAGTAAATTTACAGCAGCATCACCAGCCTCTCTTGTGTTAGTGTGTTGTCTGTCATCTCTGACTCCATCCATTCCTGACTTCAGTGCTCCCTAGATCCCCACGCTGCGAGCGGTCCGTGGTAGGGTGGGTTGTACAATAAATGGTGAGATCAGATAACAGATGGAAACATTTAAGAAAATAAAACTTTTAGTATACAATATGACTGCTAGAGGGATAGGGCTCATCAGGGTTATGAACAGCCAATAATCTTGGGCTAGTTGGGGATTGGAGTGGTTTAGTGCATTAAAGGTAGAATGTAGCAGGCAGAAACCCTTATTTTCTAAGTCTAATTTATGAGGTTGTTGCAAGGCCAGTGGGTGATAGGAAAGCTCTGGATATTGTTTTTGTAATATGTCATTAACTCTGTTTTGAACCTCAATCTGACGCACTTGGTCTTGGGGTCTGCCTCCATCAGATACCCCTATAGGAGGTGAAAGTAGCCAGAAAGCGTGATTGCCAGGAGTTTGGTAACAAAAGGCCTGTCCATATTTGTATGATATCCAGGGATTGACTCTTGGGATGACTCCCCAGTCTCCTCCGAAGGTTCCCCTATATTGTCTCTCTATAATAGCAGCAAAGTAAATGGAGCCATTGTAAGAACACTTCTGGAAAAAGGAGCAACAGATGGAGTGAACAGAGCCATAATACTGGCTATTTCTACAAGGACAGGGGCCTGGTTTATCTTCTTGCATGGGAATGAGTTTTGGTTTAGTATAGCACTGCCAATGGAGCTCGGTAATTGGTCTATGGGCTATTTTATCTCCACAATCAACTATGGCACCAGTGACAGGCCATATGTGTGTTTTACCTCCTTTACAATCACAGGGTTTACTGTAACGATTTTCTAATATCACTCTTGCTTGGCCGGGATCTCCAAATCCAGTTTTATAGCAGGGCAGCAGAGTGAGCAGCAAGAAGAAGCTTTTGATGAAATCACATAGATGTTTCTTTTTCATCTTGATTTGCTGTGGAAAAATCACAAGAGATTTTCTCAGTGCTAATATCTCCCCTGGAATTTAGGTTATGATCAATTTGTTTTACAAGTCTTTCTGGTAGGCATCTTGCTTTTTGTCATAAACACATACAGACCCTCATCCCCAGATAAGTACTGGGTCAGGTCCTAACCATATATTAGTCAGTGGGTCTTTCCATAGCACTCTGGCATAGTCGGTGTGTGTAGTTGGGTGCCAGAGGTGGTCTGCAGCAGATTTACCTTGAGAGTCTAAATTTTAAAAATTTAAGATGAACAATGGATGTGTAACAATATTTTTTGGTGATCCCTTTATGGGGTAAATATTCCCTCTTTTTATTTTTTCAAAGGTGTTTTTTAAAGTTTGGTGAGCTCTTTCTACAATTCCTTGGCCTTGTGGGTTATAAGAGATTCCAGTGATGTGTTTAATTTGGAAGGCACTGCAAAAACTTTGAAAGTTTTTGCCAGTGTATCAAGGCCCATTGTCTGTTTTTATAACTTGAGGTTTTCCCATCACTGCAAGACAGGTCAAGACATGAAAAATAACATTTTTTCCCGATTCACCTGTTTGTAATGTTGCATGGATGAAACCACTGAAGGTATCAATAGTTACATGTAAATGTTTTAATTTACCAAAGCTAGGAACGTGAGTAACATCTATCTGCCAGAGTGAATTGGGTGTGAGACCTCGAGGGTTGACTCCAAGATGTGGGGAAGACAGGAGGGTAACGCAGGCAGGGCATTGTTTGACTATCTGTCTCACTTGTTCTCTGGTTATTTTGAACATTAGTCGCAAGGTTTGTGCATTAAGGTGTTGAAGAGAGTGGGCTGATTGTGCATCTAAAACAGAATCAGAAACAGCGAGATATATAAAACAGGTGGCTAGATCTGTTTCATAATTACCTTCTGGTAGGGGACCAGGCAGGCCACTATGGGCTCATAGGTGACCGACAAAGAAGAGGTGTTTTCTCTGCCTAATTAATTGTTGGATGGCAGCAAATAGGGGGGCAGCACCTGATGAGGGCTTTATAAAGGCAGTAGTCTCTAAAAGAGGGATGGAATGTGCTATGTAGGCGCCATCTGTAAAAAGATTGAAACTGCAGTCAGGGAAGTTTTAAAAAATTGCCATTATGGCTTGAAGTTCTACAAGTTGAGCTGAGGTAGAAGTTGTTGAAAAAACTGTGATTTTGTTATTAACTGTATAAGCTGCTAGGCCAGAGGAAGACCCGTCTGTAAAAATGTTAATAGCCTGAGCTATGGAAGAAAGGGAGGCAAACTTAGGGAAAATAAATTGGTGAATTTTGAAAAATTGAAGCAACTTGTCAGATGGGTAATGATTGTCTATGTCACCTAAGAGTGCTGCGCATGCGATGGGCCAAGAATCCGTAGTTTGAAATAGCCAATCGACTTGACTTTTGGAAAAAGGTTGGATAATAGTATCAAGTTCTTTACCAAAGTATTTTCTACTTTGTTCCCTTCCTAGGCAAATGAGGTTGGCCACAGCTAAATAATAAGGTGAAATAGTTTTTTCTGGAGAAGAGGACAAGTGGGCCCACATAAGGGGAGCACTTTGCCAAAACACTCCAGTGAGTGTATGGGAGGTGGGGCATATGATGAATTTTAGAGGTTTATTATAGTCAATATAAGTCATGAATTGGTGTTGTATTGCTGTCTTGACCTTATTTAGTGCTATAGGAGCCTCAGGGGACAGTTTTCTTGGGGATGTAGGGTTAGGGTCTCCTCTTAGTATGTCAAATAAAGGCCGTAATTCTCCAGTGGTTAACTTAAGATAAGGGTGCAGCCAAGTAATATCTCCCAAAAGTTTTTGAAAATCATTTAAAGTGGATAGGTGATCTAATCTTAATTGACCCATTTTGGGGGTCACTCAGGGACCACGCAACTCAAAACCTAGATAAGTATAGGGTTCAGCAAGTTGAACTTTATCTGGTGCTATTTGTAGTCCTTTCTCATCAAGGGATCGGACCAACTGATTGCAGCAAGCAAGGAGATCAGTGTCATTTTGTTCTGCTAAAAGAATATCATCCATATAGTGAACAATATAAATATCAGGCGAATGATGTCTAACGGGGTTGATAGCTAAAGCTACAAATTTTTGACAGAGTAGGACTGTTAGCCATGCCTTGAGGCAAGACTTTCCATTGGTATCTTTCCATAGGATTTTTAAAGTTAATGGAGGGGAGGCTAAAAGCAAACCTCACTTGATCTTCTGGGTGTAGAGGAATAGTAAAAAAAGTCTTTTAGATCTATAACAATTTTATTATACCCTAGGGGGATAGTGACAGGAGAGGGAAGGCCGGGTTGTAAGGCCCCCATAACTACCAGTTTTATTGATTTCTCTAAGGTCTTGTAGGAGTCTCCATTGTCCTGATTTTTTCTTAATGACAAAGATAGGGGTGTTCCAGGGGGAAGTACTTGGGACAATATGACCAGCCGCTAGTTGTTCCTGCACTAACTGTATGGCGGCTGTGAGCTTGTCCTTTGTAAGGGGCCACTGATCGACCCACACAGGATTATTGGTTTTCCAAGAAATTTTATCTGCGTGGGGTGCAGGCATCTCAGCAGTCCTTAGGGTAAATTTCCTAGTCCATGTCTATCTGTCTTGGGATTAACAAGAAGAGGAGATTTTATACCTTGTGTTTGTTTTCCTAATCCTTGTTCAGGACTGAAACCTTGGCTAAGCATTTGGGCTGTAACAACCTCATTAGGACTGCACATCAATAGTTTAAGTTGGGATAGAATATCTCTCCCCCATAGGTTAATGGGCAGGCCAGGGACTATGTAAGGTTGAACTATTCCCAAGTTTCCTTCTCTATCTTTCCAGGTTAGTATTTTAGAACTCTGTTCAGAGTTTTGTGATTGACCTATTCCCTGGAGGTGGGTTATAGTAGGGGTAAGAGGCCAGCTCTTTGGCCAAGCATCTTTTTTTATTATAGTAACATCAGCACCAGTATCAACAAGGCCTTCAAATTGTTTGTTGTCTATCCATAGGGTTAGCATGGGCTTTTGTCTGGATATTTCTTGGACCCAGTAAGTGCCTGATGAGCCTAAGTTGGTGTTGCCCCTATAACCTGATGCTATTGTGTTATTAGCCTTCATAAAGGGAAGTAAGAGTAACTGGGAAATCGTTTGTCCTCTTTTTATACTATGTATGGCTCTAATGGAAGACACAAGAATCATTATTTCTCCAGTATAATCATTATCAATTACTCCAGGAAGGACATGTAAATTTTATAAACCAGAACTACCTCTGCCAAGTATAAGTCCAAAAGTATAAGGAGGTAGAGGCCATGTACTCCCGTAGAGATTGTTTGGGTACCCATTTCAGTGGTTAATAATGTGTCAGAGGAGGCACAGAGGTCCAATCCTGCACTTCTTGAGGTAGCTCGGGTGAGATGTGAAATGGGTTGTTGGAATTGTTTGATTGAGGAACAAACTTTATTGTCCCATAAGTCTGATTGTTTTTCGGGGCCTGGGGCTGGCCCAGATGGGAGTTTCCCTAATTTGGAGGTAGGGGGTTTCCTTCTAAGTCTGTTTTGGATCTACATTCATGGGCCCAATGTCATGTACGCCTATAGCGTGTGCACAGGCCTGGAGGTTTGGGCCGAGTTTGTTTTGGCATGGGGCAATCTTTGGAGAAGTGTCCTTCATTTTTACAATTAAAACACAGATTATTATTTTGAGGTCCTTTTGTAAAAGCTGCTCCTATTGCTACGCCAAGGCACTGGATATCATCAATTTCTGAACAATGGCAAATGTAGTCAGACAGTGTGGCCTTACTACAGTGAGGCTGAATAGCAGCCTTGCAACTGGAATTGGCATTTTCAAAAGCTAGCTGTTTGACAAAAGGACCATCTACAGCTGCAGGGCCAAAGAGCCACTCAGCAGCATTAGAGAGGCGGCTAACAAATTCAGGGTATGGCTCATCAGGCCATTGCCTGATTTCTGTAAGGGAGAGAGAAGCAGTGCCTTTTTGAGGGAGCCTTTTCCAGCCCTTAACTGCAGCATTTTGAATCTGGGCATAAAGCCCTGGGGCATATTGGCTTTGGGCATCATTGGTATCGTAAGGTTCATTACCATTGAGCATATTAAATGTCCAATCGGCATTTTGATTTGCTTCCATGTTACAGTGGGCAGTATCTCTGCAATTTTCGCAAATTCTGATTTCCAGACTACAAAGTCTCCTCCAGAAAGTGTGGCATGAGCCAGTTGATGCCAGTCATTAGGGGTTAACCAAAGGTCACTTAAATTTTCTAGTATAGAAAGGGTGAAGGGCAAGACAGGGCCGTACTGGGTAACGGCAGTTTTAAGTTCTTTTAATGTCATGAAGCCTAAATGTTGGTATTCTCTAATCAGTTGAGGAGGATTAAACTGTCCGTTAGTTAAGAGATCAATCGGTGGGAGGAGTTCGGTCACAGGAAAAAGTTCATGTTTGGGTGAGAAAGAAAGTGCAGAAGATAGTTTTTGAGGCAGCAATCTAGGAGGTGCTGAATAAATGCCACGAACATGAAGGTTTTCTTCCCAGGGTAAAGCCTGGAGGTTTAACTCTTGTATCTGTAAAAGAAGAGCATCTCGGTGCTGTGCCAACTGAAGTGTGGCCTCAAGCTGGTTGACTTGGGCGGTAAGCAAATCAGTCAGAGAGAGGCCAGAGGCAACAGGAAAACAGTCAGGGTTTTTAGGGGGAGTGCAAGAGGAAGCACAAAGGGAGGGGGTCATGTATGGAGGCAGTAAAGATGGCGGCAGAGGTGGAGCTAAAGGAGATGGCAGGAAAGAAGAGGAAGAAGGCAAAAAAGATAGCGGTGCATCTGAAAGAGTTTCAGTCTGAACTTCTGCAGTCTGATAGGTCGTCAGTGAAGGATCGAGGGGGGCAGGAGGAGGCTTTGTAGCCAGAACCTCGGAACCAGCATCGATTACTTTGCTGTTGGATTTTTTAGGGGCTTCTACCTTCTTTTTGGGGGGACTGAGCTGTTATGTTTTGCACTCTTTCTCATCATCGCTATGGGGGATATAAGGTCTGTTTCTTCTTGTTTGGGGAGAGAGGAAGAGGCATGACTGGCGGCCGCAGAGAAGGGCTGACTCTTATCTTTTTCAGTTTTAAGGTAGGCATTACTCTTTTAAAAGTCTAACATCAGGGGGAATGGAGCGGACAGTTAAAATTTCATTAATGAGATTTTAATAAGAAAAAGAGGTAATTAGAACCTATTCTGGCCCCAAAACAATGTAATAATCATTAAGACAGTCACTGACATGTTTCCAGCGTTTTCCATCAATAGTTCCCTCTTCTGGTAACCATGGGCAGACTTCTCTCACATATTGAAAAAGTTTTATCAAATCTTTTTTGCGAACCCTTACTCCTCGTGTCCTAAGTGAATCTTTTAAACCAACAATGAATCTTTCTTGTGAGCTAATTTCCATTGTGAATGCCGCACCACTTACCTCAACCTTTTTGCAGGGCAGGTGATCCCGCGATGGTTATCTCCTCAGCCTTTTTGCAGGGCCAGCAATCCAGAAACAGCTATTTCCTCAACCATTTCGCAGGGCTCATGACCCCGCGATAGCTATTTCCTCAGCCTTTTTGGAGGGTGCGCCATCCCATGACGGCTATTTCCTCAGCCTTTTCACAGGGCCAGCGGTCCACAATGGCTATTTCCTCAGCCTTTTTGTAGGGCCAGCAATCCGTGATGGCTATTTCCACAGCCTTTTCGCAGGGCCAGCGATCCACGATGGCTATTTCCTCAGCTTTTTTGCAGCGCGAGCAATCCGTGACAGCTATTTATCTATTGGCTGCACAGCTCTTTCCATTATATGTCGGTCAGTGTCTCCTCACGGATTCTCCCATTCCTCGGCCACACATTGGGAGCCCCTTGCTCCGGCCCTCTGGGTTAACAATGTGGGTAACTAGGGGGTAGAGTGGGAGAAAATAGGACACGAGGGACATGAAGAATGGAGACAAGACAGGAGTCTGATCAAGTCTCATTTATTGAAGCCCAGCATGGCATTTGTATAGTATCCAATAACAGGAAGGAGTCAAGGTATATGAGGTAGCCCGGGATAGGACAATTCTAACTGCGGAAGGGGAAGGACGGGTTTTCATCCTGCTCTAAGGAAAGCATGGCACTCAGAGAATGCGGAAGTCTCCAGGTGGATGTGACTCAAACGTCCTCACTCATGGCTCTCCACAATTTGCCTGATGGCTCTCCACTACTCAACTTACTGAAGCAAAACACTGCCTACATTTTCACAGAGCAGATTCTCTGAGTTACTCTTCCCAGGGCCCCCAGCACCTCCTGGTTTCTCAGGCTGTAGATCACAGGGTTCAGCATGGGGGTGAGGATGAAATAGAAGATGGCCAGATCCTTGTCGTGGGCTGGAGACTGGAGGGACTTTGGGCAGAGATAAGTGTAAGCAGATGGTGCAGCATAGAAAGTCACCACAGTGAGGTGGGCGCTGCAGATGGAATAGGCCTTCTTCCTGCCTTCCTGTGAGTGCATGCGGTAGACAGCAAGGAACACTTTTCCATATGAAGCCACAATGATGATGAAAGGGAACAGGAGAAAGAATATGGTGCTCACAAACACAGTGTACTCATAGACTCTGGTGTCCCCACAGGCCAGGGTCAGCACGGCAGGGACATCAAAGAAGAAATGATTGATGGCTCTGGACTGGCAGTAGGTAGATGGAAGACATAAAATGTGTGAGCATGTTAATAACACCCATTGCCAGAGACCCCAGGATCATCAGCACACACATCCTATTGTTCATGCGGATGGGGTAGTGCAGAGGAAAGCAGATAACCACATAACGGTCATAAGCCATAGACCAAGATCAGCGCTTCTGCATCTCCCAATGTTGTGAAAAAGAAACTCTGAACCCAACATCCAACAAAGGAGATGGACTTGTTTCTAAATAGGAAACCAGAAGCCATCTTGGGCACAGTGATGTAGATAGATGTAAATGAGGTCCATAAAGGAAAGGTGACTGAGCATGAAATACATAGGTATGTGGAGGGGGGCATCCAGCAGGATGAGCAGGACCATGGACAGGTTTCCAGCCAGAGCTATGAGGAAGATGGGGACAATGAGTGTGAAGAGGAAAAGGCCAATCCTGGATGGGGGGAAGAGGCCCAGGAGGATGAAGTTGGTAGAGGTCTGACTAATTTTCCATGAACCATAAGTATGGTTTACCCTAAATGGAGAAAGTGCTGGGTAAATGAAAATAGGCAATGATGTTATTTAGTACATGCACATTTTATTTCAAGCCAAGCATAGTGGCTTACACCTGTAATTCTAGCACTGAGGAGGTAGAGGCAGGACAATTGCCTTGAATTTGAGGCTATCCTGGGCTACATAGTGAGTTTAGGGTCACCCTGAACTACAGAGTAAGACTTTCTCTCAAAACACTGGGAAAAAATCACAGTTTTTTTCAGTCAGATGGAAAAGTTGGGGATAAGTATAGGAGTCAGATGATACATAATTGATGAATGGACTTGATGCTACACAGCTGTGGACTTTGAAATGATTTGAACATTTTCTTTGTATCTCTATCTTAGTATAAAAGTAAAAAAATATTAAATGTACTAAAATTCTTCTAAATTTGAATTTCAAATATATTTGAAGATAGGTTAAAAAGTAAGATGAACAGGGGCCAGGGAGTTAGCTCAGTGGTTCTGGCGCCTGTCTTGCAAGCGCTAGGGCCCGGGTTCGATTCCCCGGTAACCACATAACAATACTGGGTGTGGAAACCCACACCCAGCAGCAACCAGTACCACATACCACAGTGCCGGGCGTGGTGGCTCACGCCTGTCATCCCAACACTCGGGAGGCAGAGGCAGGAGGATTGTGATGTGAGTTTGAGGCTGAGCTCAGGGCCAGTCTGAACCACAAAGCGAGACCCTGTCTCAAAAAAACCTAAAAAAAAAAAAGTAAGATGAACAGTATTTGAAAAATTAATATTCTGGGGCTGGGGATTTAGTTCAGTGGTTCCAGCACCTGTCTTGCAAGTGCAAGAGCCTGGGTTGATCCCTAACCATATAACAATATTGGGCTTGGAGACTCACTCCAGCAGCAATCAGTACCACATACCGCAGTGCCGGGCATGGTGGCTCACTCATCTAATCCCAGCACTCAGGAGGTGCCACGCCCCCGCCAAAAACAGTGGCGTGACAAGGGACACAGTCCCGGGGCGTAGACCCCCTGGCTCTTGAGGTACGTGCTCTTCGGAGTTAAGCCTCGCAGGGATAAGAGCAGTGGCCCAGCAGAAGAAAACAGCAAAGTGTACTTTGCTGTTTGATTATGTGCTCAGATCACGAACTTTGTTTCTTGTCACCTT
>PVIR01039414.1:0-12076 GCA_004026965.1 Petromus typicus
TGTTCACTGTTTTCAACCTAAAGAACTAAGTAACATCTCTCAATTAATTCTTCTGTCCTCCAAGACCTTTTACTGTGGTCTTTGGTTTTTCCTTTACCTTTGTATAGTGTAGTAATTTCTGTGTTTGCTGCATTAATTTCTTGTGTACAGATCTATAATAGAACCTCTTAATTTTGATCCCATGTATTCATTTCTTGGTTAATTTCTTTATTTTTTTGAAGTGTATCCAACAAGTAAAAGTGAGTATGAGATAAAGTTTCAGTCTTCCCATTTTTGAATATACCTTTTTCTATCTTTTAACATTATAAATTTTCCTATAGCACAGAAATTGTTCACTCACGATTATGCAGATATTTCTGCATTTTTATCTTTTTTTTTTTTTTTTTGTCTGTTGAGAACCCTGATGCTTGTCTGATTTTTGGATTTTTGTGATTCATTTTATTTAATCTTTGAAATTTTTAAGAATTTTAAAATATTGTTTTAATCTAATCTCTACATGTTCATTTAATAAACATACATAGTTCCTTTCTTTATTTGTTGGGCTATTGGTAGCGTCTTTCACTTAAGAAATGTATGCCTTCCTACTTCAGAGAAAGATTAGCTTGTTTGTGATCTGAGTTTTGTATACTTCTACTATTTTTGATATTTAGACCTTGGAGATGTCTCTTTTAAACATTTTTCATTCTTTTGTCAAATGTCTCTGAGTTGGAAGTTTGAATTAGGGTAGAGGTTGATATTTTTCAGGTGTATACTTTATCCCCTACCATGGGATTACAAGTCTGAGATTATTCATGATAATCTGAAATAATAACTTTCTTTTTTACACCCATGTACATTGCATTTTTATTCTATTCTAAATCATTTCTGCCCATGTCCCTTCTTCAAATAAAAGTTATTTTCAAAACTTGGTTACTTTTTAACTTTTTAGTTCCTGGTAGTTTATCTCCTTTTATTTATTTCTTCACTATCATTTTAGTAGAGCTTGTTGGTGGAACAGAATTAAACATATGTTTATCTATTCTTTCTTTTGGTCAAAAGTAGCTAAAATACTGTTTATAGAAAAAACTTTGGAGTGTTGATTCTTGTGAAAAAGGTTACAAACATTTAGAATCTGTAAGGGTATGAAGTAGATAGACTTTGAGGAAAAGAGAAAAGTTACCAATGACAGTATGTATGTGGTACAGCTCAGACATAATGAGGTCCTCTATAGCCTATGATTAAAATATAATTATGTCCTCATTGTGCAGGGAGTGTCAGAAGGGAGAAAAAAAAAAAATAAAACAACTTCAACATAGATACTTAAATTATAGGAGAGTGCAGGCAGTACAGAGAAGGTAGTGTCAAAAGAGTCTAAAACTGCAAAGCACCAGAGCTTTATAAACAAGTCTATCTCTTTCTTTCCTTCTCCTGAATTTTCTCCAAAGATTTGAAATCAAATGCCAGATGTTTGAACTAAAATACATGCTGTTTGACTGTCATAAAATTGTAGCTTCTAGTTACCTTTTAATTTGAAGCCTAGAAATAGTGCCATAACCACCTGTTTTATATCCTCTTAATGGTCATTAAAGAAATACAAGTACCACTGTACTGCTGGCAGTCACCATTGATGAGTGGACAGTTTTCCAGAAGGTTGTTTTTAAATTACTGATGTGGAAATATTTTTTACCCACAAAAGCAGTTTAGGCCAATGCACAAAATTCTGTGTAATCCATAACATATCTGCAGTATAACATTAAGCAAAGAGACTGTAGAACTTGCTGTGTATAGCAGTATTTCTGAGAAAAATGTCTCCAGGATCATGTAGAGGACCCTCACAGCATAAGCACAATTTTCATAAGAGTGTGGGTATAAATTTTGTCCTATAATTAAGGACAAAATAAGGGCTGAGAGGGCAAAGTCTAAGGGAATAGAGGATAGGTCTAAAAGCAGACTCAGTAACTCTGAAATGAGGAACTGTAAACACTTTTTCCTCTTTTGTTATAATTCCCCAATACTAGTTTTGTTTCTGAGTTGTGCTTCTAAATAATATTTACTCTTTTCCTTTACACAAAAGCTTCAGGATTCACGATTTTCCTACACATCCCACAACATCTTGGGATTTCAGATCAGCTGGTCTGTCCCTTCAGTTTACCTATCTAAAGTCATAGCTAGAAAAGTACATTTTGACTGGCATGCCTTTTCTGCATAGTGTTTCCCCTGAAAGAGACATATCTCTATTTTTGAAATTAAAAAAAAGAAATTGTTAGTACATATTTGCATTACATAATGATTGCATTCACTGTGGGAAATTGGTACATGTGCATAATACATTTCAATTCTTTTTATCCCTTCCCCCCTATTCATTTTAATGTTTTGATTAAAAAATTTTGCTAGCCTCAGATTATGTCTTTTATCAATTATCATAAACACAAACTGACTAACAGCTAGACTAACATGCAAGAATAGTAAAATACACAATACAGTTATACTACATAAGGAACATTTTCCCTGGAAGACTACAGTAACGCTTTTTTTCTCTCTCTCTCTTTTTTTTTTTTTTTTTGACTACCTTTTAGTTTGCATTTTATGTGTTGGGTTTCTCATATAACAGAAACTGTGTGATATTTAAGCTTGTGTGTCTGATATACTTCACTTTAACATGGCTGTGACCTCAGAATGCATGCATTTTCCTACAGATGATTCATTTTTCCTTCTTTATGGCAAAACCGCACTCCTTTGTATATAACTACTGCATTCTCTCTACCCATCAATTTTTAAAATTGATTTTATTGGTACATTTTATATATACATTACAAGGGAAACCACCAGCTGAGAAAAAGACAACCTGCAATGTGGGGAAAAAAATTTTACCAGCTGTTTCTCAGACACAAAGCTCCTCAGACACAAGGTGCTAAAAAAATTAGCTCCCCCAAATTTAAAGACCCAATTCAAGATTCGCATTTGAAATGCACAGACACTTTTCAGACGAAGTAGTAAAAGCAGCTAAGAAACATAAAGAAATGTTCAACATCACTGGTCATCCCAGAGTTGCATATGAAAACAACACTTGAGATTTCATCTCACTCCAGGAAGAATGGCTGCTTTCAAGAAATGAATCAACAACAAATGCTGGTGTGGCTGTGGGAAGAAAGAAACCCTTCTCCACCATTTGTTTGAGTGTAGACTGGTATAACCACTGTGGAGATCAATCTGGTGATTTCTCAAAAAGCTAAGATTAGAGGTCCCTCAGGCCAGGGATATAGGCGCCTTTCTTGCAAGTGGAAGGACCTGGGTTCGATCCCTGGTAACCACATAACAATACTGGGGGTGGAGACTCACCCCAGCAGCAATCAGTACCACATACCACAGTGCTGGGTGTGGTGGCTCACACCTGTAATCCCAGCACTTGGGAGGCAGAGGCAAGAGGATTGCTGTGATGTGACTTTGAGGCTGAGCTCAGGGCCAGCCTCAACTACAAAGTGAGACCCTGTCTCAAAAAAAAAAAAAAAAAAAATTAGAGGTCCCTTTAGACCCTGCTATTTCCCTGCTCAGGACGTTAAAAGATTCTTTATCCATCTGTTAGTAGATTTATAATCTACTTCTAAGATTGAGCCATTATGAATTGTGCTGCTATAAACATGGTGTGCATGTATCACTGTAATACAATGTTTTTATCTTTGAGAAGATTTCTCAAAGGGGAAGAATTGAGTCAAATAGAATTTCTAGTTTTAGTTTTCAAGGAATTGTCATTTTGACTTCCATAGCGTTTGCATTAATTTATACTCCCATGAAGAATAAAGAAGTGTACTTTTTTCCCTGTAGCCTCTCCATTTGATACTGTTTTAATTTCTTAAAGGTGGCCACTACTTAATGACATCTCAGTGTTGTTCTAATTTGTACTTCTTGAATGGGCAAAATATTGAACATTTTTTTGTATTCATTGACCATTTCTACTTCATCTGAGAAGTATCTATGTGTTTCAGATGCCCTTTTTGATCAAGTCCTTAAATTTGAGACAGTCTAAGTTTTTTTAGTTCTTTACATCTTCTATATATTAGCCCTTTGAGAAACAGTGGGCAGTTTTCCCCCCCCCCTTCTTATTCTCTTCATTACGATGCTGTTTTTATCACTGTAGCTTTGTGGTATTATTTGAAATATAGTATTTCATATGTCACTTGACTCCAAGTCCTAACCTTTAAAATTTGTATTGAGGAATTTGCTGTAATTCTAATAGGCTTTATTTTGATTTAGTGCTTTTCTGTCTCACAGCTTTTAAGATTTTTCTCCTTGTGATGAACTTCCGATACTTTGAGTGTAGAGGTTCTCTTTTTCTTATGGCTATTTAGGATTTTGTGTGACTTATCTGTGTATCTCTTTTCCTATATTTGTGAATTTCTCTATCATTATTTCTGTAAATGGGCTTTTTATTCTATTTTTGCTATTTTCTAATACTTTAATTATTTTAATTACTCTAGATTAATCATCTATGTTATCTAGCAACTCCCTTCTCATGTTCATTTGTGTTTTTAAGGTGTCTTTGAGTAGTTAATCTTTGATGGCATCATTGTGTTCTGAAATTGTGTTCTCACATTAGTCATTACTGCTGTCCATTCTATCAATGTAATTTTCATCTCCTTGGTTTCCAGTTGAAACCTTTTCATGGACTTTCTAATTACTTGTTCAGTTGGTTATTCATATTTTGTATTGTTTTGTGTAGTGCACCTAGCTTTATCATAATGTCTTCTGGAAGCTTTCGAATCATTTTTGTTATTCTGTTATCTGTTTAGTTATATCTTGTGTGATCCTGCTAAGTACCTCTTTGATCTATTTTCTGCCCTCTGTGTTATCTTTTCAGTAGAATGATTGTAGCTTACATTATTCTGCTCTTCAGTCCCTCCTGGATTGGTTATGAGGAAGTTGGAAATTTTGGGAGACACCTCCTTATCTTGTTTTTTCATGCTTCTTCTGTTTGTTTTGTTTTCTGTTTTGTGGATGCTTATAGTATAAAGGCTTTTTACTAGAATAGATGATTCTTTAGTTTGTTTTGCAGTGATATGCTTTGGGCATGCTAACTGTAGTCCTTTGCCTCAGCCTGATCACTTTAGTTAATTTGGAAGAGGAAGATATAATATATGTGGCCAGCCCAACATTGTGTTTTCTGGGAATGTAGTCTTGTATTGTTAGTGTCACAAAGATAATCTTGAGTGTTGTTAACAGAGAAACAGCAATAATATTGTAACTCAGGTAATATTAAGCAAATTAGCTACAGTGGTATCATACAAGACAAATTGGATATTAACATAAGAACTAGTTACAGTATGAACTTCCCTTAAACCTAAAGAAAAAAATCAATACTAATGTTACAAATATTAATACAAGCCAATACTGACTTATAGCTAATATAGTCTATAAGCCAAATATCAATTTACAGCTAATATGTACTAAATGCAATAACTTTATCTCTGTTAGTGATAGAAAAGAATTCAACAGTAACTTTATAGAGTTAGCTATCCAGAGATTCATAAAACATTGTTGTTATATTATTGAAGATATTATACTATTAAAGATACAGGTTTTGGGGATGCCAGATGCAAGAGGAAAATCTTAAAATTATATGTATGTGAGATGATATGAAGATAATAGAGAAGTAGCACAAATGGTCTTGTAGAGGAGTAGCAAAATGTTTATAGGATTAGGTAAAGGTAAGGAAAAAAACTGACATGAAATAAAATAAAAAGTGTGAGAATAACAGTTACATGGGAAATAAAAATAGGAGAAAAAGGTTTTTGGGTTTTTTTGTTTTGGTTTTTTTTGAGATAGGGTCTCGCTTTGTGGTTCAGGCTGGTCCTGAGCTCAGCCTCAAACTCACATCACAGCAATCCTTCTGCCTCTGCCTCCCAAGTGCTGGGATTACAGGCGTGAGCCACCACACCCGGCACTGTGGTATGTGGTACTGGTTGCTGCTAGGCATGAGTCTCCACACCCAGTATTATACGTGGTTACTGGGGATCGAACCCAGGCTTGCACTTTCACAACAAGCACCAGAACCACTGAGCTAAATCCCTGGCCTTAGGAGAGAAAGTTTAAGACAAAAATTAAAGGGAGAAAAGGAAAAAATAAAGAAAGGAAAAAAAGAAATAAGAAAAAGAGATAAGAAGTAAAGAAGGACACAAAAATCCCCCAAACTCCAATAAACTGGTAAAGAAGAAAAGAGGAAAGGAAAAAAAAAAAAACAGAAACACAAAACTGAACTAAAAACTAAAACAGTGCACATACTCACAGAAGCAAAAGTGAAAGAAATTTTTCTAAGAATGTGAATGTTTGGTTTCCTTCCAGGATCTACAATTTTGAGGCAATGTCTGTATCAAGATGTGCTCCTGTTCACACTATCAGAAAGGCAGCAGTCCCCAGATCCTGCAGGCATCAGCAGGCATTAGGGTGAGGGTGCTAGTGGCAAGACTTTCAAATCCAAAGCAACTCAGATTGATCCTGGTTTCTACCCATGGGGCTGGGGCTGTGTCCTTTAGCTCAAACCCATGGAGAAGTGTCTTTCCAGCCTAACCATAGCTCTCTGACCATGGCTGCCTCTTGTGCCTGTTTTTTCCTCCATTCACTGGTGGAATGTAATGCTGGGAGTCCTCAAAGCCATTTTGTAGTTGCTGAGAGTCCTAGATTCAGTCAATCTTTCCCTGAAATTGCATCCAGACAAGCATTTTCTCTAGGGATGTGGCAAGTGCACAGAGTCACTCACCAGCTGTTGACTGTTGAACAACTCACAGGGGAGCAGAATCTCACATTCTTCCCATAGCTCACATCAGCCTCGGTCCATTCTCCCTCTGAGTTTCTCTCTGAAGCCATTTGGAGCCCAGAGCTTTTACCTTGTCTCTGTAATTTCAGTCTTTCTTATCCTAGAACCATGAGCAGGGAGCCTGGAAGAAAGTGCCAATTATTCACCCTTCTTTCTCTTCTTCATATTATTGTTTCTTTTCAATTTCTTTGTAGGCTTTCAGTTTTCTTTTAGATCTTTACTGATTTCTAGGGATCAATTTCTTTGTGTGCGTGTGGTTTTTTTTTTTCTTTGCAAGTTATTATTTTCTAATGTCTGGATTCCACATTTTGGAGAGGATAAGTTCTTACTGTTGTACCACTCTGCCAGTTTTTCAGAAATCCTTATATATATTTTGGATTTTTTCAAAGCATTTTTCTGCAAAGGACAGAGTGAAAGACTGTATATAAGTTAGAAGATTTTTTTTAAAATTCTGTATGTTTTTTAAATAGTCTAAGAAGTCCTCTGAAGGACTAAAGTACAATTTGATCACAGAAGAGGGTAAAACCAATTCTAGTTACTTTTAGAATTTTATAATAGAAGTTAGATTGAATGGTCTCTGAGATAAAGAACAGTCTGACAGGCTGACAGATCTAATGAAGCTGTACTGGCAGAGATACTAATTAGTGGACCAGGATTCTGGAACCAGCAGAGTTTTATATTAGTAAGATGAAAGAAAATAAAACATCTATACCAATTCTGTTTTCACATCCTCAACAATATTAATAGCCCTTCAATTGCAGATCACATTTTATGCAGTGGGAATGAAAATAGAGAGTTGTGATGTGATTTCAGGCAGCATCAGATTGAGTGAGATGGATGAGGAGAGAAGGGAAATCCTTAGAAAATGCCATTCAGAATGGTGAAACATCCTCAAGGACAGTGAGTTTGCTGGTGCGATTTTGGTGTAAGAACACTTCCAAATTCTGGACTACCTTTTATTAAGTGACTTTGTTTTTAAAGATGGTTTAGATTATTGACAACCAGATTATCTCTTCTCTAGAAATGGTAAAATACCCTGATTTCAGCGTCCACAGAAAAGTGGACAAACCTCTATAAGGCAGTTACAAAAGCTGTATTCAGATTTGTGCATTTCTGGTATAGTCACAGTTGTGATGTATGAGAGAAAAAGCATAAGAAGTGCCTTATGAGCACTGGACACAACAAACAGTTGTATTTCAGGAGGAGCTGAGTGGAGAGCTTTGCTCTGTCTGTGTTCAGTAAGTATATCTCACTGTCCTATGATTCTGTTTACTATCCAGGAAGTTATGCTCTTACCACATGAGAAACTCACTTTGGCTCACTAGCATCCTTGTACTTTATTCTGTAGTATAGACCAAAAAGAGGAGTTTTATTTGTTGGTTCTCCTCTACTTGTGATGCTCTCTATATACTCTTTGGCATAACCACCCTGCTGCAGTGGCTAAGCAGCAGTATTGAAAATTGAGTAGTATTCCACTTCAGTTTCTAGGTTATGGATACTTTTAAGACAGCTGATTTTTACATATAAGTGATGCTAAACATTGATCCTCCTGGTCCAGATATTTAGTTTAACAGCACAGTATCTGCCTAGTAAGCAAAAGGTTTTGAGTTTGATCCCCAGAGTTTAAAAAAAAAAGATGCTCCTAAGCAGATTCTCTTTTCTATAAAATTATCAATTACTGGTTTCAGTTGAATCCAGAGAGATTCTCAAGTCATTGCTATCAAGAAAATAGGATAAGCCCACAGAAACTCCAGATACTTGTCTGTCCATACTGGGTAAGTGCTTCTGCTGTGCAGGGAATCCTGTGTGTTTGGGTCTGGCCACTGTTCCACAGCACGCTGGCCCTCTCACATGACCAGAGCAGGAGAAGTCCACATTGAGTAAATGTTGCTGCTGAGTGGACAGGCTCTGACATGCAGGTCTGGCCCACCTTTCCACAAGGGAAGGGAGGAGAATCCTGCAGAGTCCTCTATTTTCTTGTCTACCTACACTGACTCACGGATCCTGAGCTCTACTTGGACCAGTGCATGGGGAGGAGCTTCCAGAGATTCCTATTTACTTGTCTGAATTTACACTGAATTAAGGGTGGCTGTGGAGCGGGGACCTAGGCAGAGGCCTTCAGTACATGACTCTTCCTGCTCTGCCACAGCATGAAACACCCATTAGAAGAGTGAAGAAATCCTACTGACTATAACCAAGGGATGGTTGGTAGAGTTAATCCCAGCCACAAGACCCTCGACTCTTACAGAGTTAAAGCCTGCTGGAGTTCATTAAGCTCAACTCAGGCATTATAGACAGAACCTAGATGAGAGTGCGCATTCTAATTGGACAAGTGTACAACCAGCCATTGAAATAAGAACTGTGAATGTATGAGAAGTACTGGTGGGTGAGGTGAGAATGCAAAAAACACAAGTAAAGACTATAAAGAATTAAAAGTTGATTTGGATGGGTTAGAATGTTGTAGGAAGGAGAAGAAAGTGGTTTGCTGGCTTGTGAACTTGGTATATTCTACGAAGGTAGGGTGGTTCTAAGTGACAGGTCTAGTTAGAGGTAGGTAACTTTCTTTGTCTATGCTAAGGACTCTTCATTATTTTCATTAACTGATAGAGATTACTGAAATAATTTTTGAAGAATAGAGAGTCTTGGTGAAATTTAATATCATTTTTGCTGTCAAATGAAGAAATGAAGCAGAGCAATCCTAAAGATACAAGAGACCAATTGAGGTGAGATGCTAATAATCTAAAGGAGAAGTAATAAAACCTTTCATTGAAGCAGTGATTTTTTTTAACCATAAAGCACAATTTTAAAGTGTATTGTTGAACTTAAAACTCAACACATTTTATAATTTGGTTTAATAATAAGAATCATGGGACTTGAACAGAAAATTATTTCAAAAACATTTTTCTTTTTTTTTTTTTTTTGAGACAGGGTCTCGCTTTGTAGTTCAGGCTGGCCCTGAGCTCAGCCTCACACTCACATCACAGCAATCCTCCTGCCCCTGCCTCCCGAGTCCTGGGATTACAGGCTTGAGCCACCATGCCCAGCACTGTGGTATGTGGTACTGACTGCTGCTGGGGTGAGTCTCCACGCCCAGTATTGTATGTGATCACCGGGGATCAAACCCAGGTCCTTGTGCTTGCAAGACAGGCACCGGAACCACTGAGCTATATTCCCGGCCCCTATTTCAAAGACATTTAACAAGTGTAAAGTAATATTTGTTTTTGTTATTTCAACCTCAGGTGATTTACCTATTTTCTGTATGTGCTGATTTACCGTTATATATTTATGGCATCTTTTTTTGTGCTTAGTTTATGGCTGGAGTGTTTGCAGCTTTCTGAAAAGACTTTCTCCTTTAATCACTTAACAGTTAACCCCAAGCCTCACTTGCTTATGTGTTGACTATCTTGAGAGTCCTTCAGGTGGGTATCATTTCAACCAGTTGATCTTACATTGAATTAATTTGATAAAACTATCATCTTATACTTTCTGTTATATTATTTGATAATTAACAAAAATGCAGTATTTGGTCACCCTGTATTTAAATAACTGGATTGCTAAGTGGTTAATGTCATGAACTCAGAGCTGCATTTAATACAGAGCTTTACTATTAGAGAGAAAAGTTTTACCAGTTTCATTTACAAATTCACCAAAATAGTATGTTTATACAAAGCTCTGTATCTATTACATAAAATAGAATTTCAGGAATCTTGAAGCACAGACTGAAAATCTAAGATTTAATGGTGCTTGTATGCTTAGCTTTTATTAGGACATTCAAAATAGATTATAGTTAACTTATTTACAAAATCAATATTATATTTAATTATATTCCAAATCTTAATAACAGGTTCTTTTGTACATATATTTTCTGAGTTGTCTTTTTTTAAATTTGAGTTAAAATAGACAAATATCAAGTCATGAAATGAAAAACAAAACAAAACAACATTGCAAAATACATTCCATCAACAGATAAGGTGATAAAAATAAAAGGAACAAAATCCTACCCCTCACCTTAAAAATAATAACCATTGTGATATTATTTTATACATGTGTTTATGTAACATATATCACAAGTTACAATTCTGTATTTGATATTATTTCATTTCTGTGTTTATATTTTGATTTTTCCTAAAGAATTCTTCATGTATTTATTACATGGCTCACACAGTAATCTTTTTTACACGCTAGCTTTTCCTGTTGATATTTAAAGATTTAAGAGCATGGCTACATCTAATTGGTCTTTCTATTCTTTCCTGGAGACTAGGACATAATGAAAATTTAATCCATGTATTTTCTGAGTGTTCATGGTTTTTCTGTTTTATTGCTGTCTTTTGTCACTTTTAGATCCTTGGATATTCTGCTGAGGACCATTGATTGTCACAGATAGAAATCTAAGTAGCAGGGATTGTATCTTTTCCTTCTATCCCTTCTGATGAGAGATTGGCCTTTATGTGACTTATCTACTCATCCCTTGTCTTTTGGTCTCTACCACAAATAATCATAGTTCCTTATTTTGGCCACTGGCTGTCATCTTCTTGTTTATGCTTATCTGCTGCCTCATTACTTTAAAGTCTTTCCACTGCCAGTAGGACAGAGATCAAGTTCTCATTCTGTAACAGGTTGAGCGAGTTCTTCATAGTTTTACATACACACACTGCTGCTCTTATCTCATCTCTTGCAGGATTATCTCTGCCTTTCTGAGCTGTGTTCCAGTCTTATGTTAAAAACAAAAACGTGGATCCATGAAAATACTATTTTCTCTATATTGCCTGCCTTTGTACATCCTCTGAGGGCATTTTACTGAGAAGGCAAAATTGTTTCCTTTGTGCTCCATAATACTTTGTTCACTCTGCAGTTATAACATTTATGGAATTGCATTGTTAAAATCTGTTTGTTCATCAGGCTCCCCAACTAGAAAGAGTTTTGCAGAGACCCTGACTTACTTCTTTTATGTCCTAAATGCCAAGCACAATCTGTGGCACATGGTAGACAATCATGATAATCTTCAGAGTGGTGCTACCCAATTGATCTCGGTTCGGGAAAGTCTGAAAGCAAAATGTAGACACAGAGATACATGCATTTAGATCTAAAAGGTATTTTTGTCTGATAAGCAAAATAATTTATAATGGCATCTCTTAAGGCATCTGTGAAAGTATTCCAGACAAAAGACAATTAAAAGTGGCTGTCTGAAATGATAAGTTTGAATCATTTATACTTAAATGGATGTACCTTGAGGACATCCTTATAAGTGAAATAAATAGGTCACAGATGTGTAAATATCATATCTTTTCT
>PVIR01039415.1:0-13937 GCA_004026965.1 Petromus typicus
TTCATACGTGATGAAACTGAGTAATATAGAAGTGAAAGCACTTGTCCAACATCACAAAAGCTAGTAATTAGTGTAGCTGGAGTTTTAACGCAGGTAGTATAGCTCTTGAATCCATGTAAATAACTTCTCTCTGCTGCTATTTTTCATTGTTTTTCATTCACAGGCAAGAAGATTTGGGAGAAAAATGTAGACCTTTGGTTTTAACCTTTTAACCTTTTTGTAAATAAAGTACTGCACAATGTTAGTTACCGTGGTGCTCAATGCTCCTCTTCTACACTTGTTCTTCCTTTATTGGACTAGTTTCAAAATAAAAGTACAAATCATTTGAATGTCTCTTATTTAATTGACTTAATGCCACAGTCTATTTCAAAGCTAGTTAATTAATCATAAAAATAACTTCAATAATAATAATAATAATAAACTGATTTGGTAAGCTGCACTAGATGCCAGACAGCATAACAAGTACTTTACATGGACTGTTTTACATGATCTTCAAAAATAATCCTGATTTCAATGTGGTAGTTACTCTCATTGAGGCAAGCTCAGAAAGGTCAACTGACTCATGTAGGATCCCACAGCTACTTCGTATCAGAGTCATGACAAAATCTCAAATGTGACTACAAAGCTCTTACTGAATCCTTAAGTGTACCTCTCTCCTACCTCAAAGTTCAGGCATCTTTAGCCTCAAGCTTACTGTTTACATACCCATTTCACTAAAGGCCTGCTTATTGCTTGCATGTGCTCAAGAATGGCACTCCCAGGAGGAGAATAGAGACAGCAGGGTGGTTACATTGGCTTTTTAAACATAAATTTAGCGTGAAAAGAGGAAAAAAGGTAATAAGGGGACCTGAGGTGAACAGAAGTAGCAAGAAGAGTTTGGCACAAATGTGTTAAAATTATTGCGAGAAAAGCAAAATGCCTTCATTAAAAGTGGCAAAGTTTCTTGCTATCTGGCATTACAAAAAGGTTAAAAGTTTCCCTTTCATGTGACAATTCAAACTGAGATTTTCTTCAGTCTGCAGAGAAATGTCCCTCCTTGTGAAATACAAAACTTCAAAACTTCTAAAAGTTGGGCTGCTCTCTGTCTTTTTGTAAATGAAGGAGGTTGGGATCCCAAAATTTTGGAAACTAAGAGTTGAAGCTTGCTCTTCACTCTAGAGAGATCAGAGGTGAAGAAAAAGCTAGTGCGAAAACTTTGTAGTCATTACTAAAGCCATAGTCAAGCTGATACAATGGGAACGGTCTTTATGAGGTCTGATCACTTGTTAATAAGCTCCAAAGCTGAGAATAAGTGAAGTTGTCTCAGCTGTTACTTGTGGAAGAATTTCTTGAACTTATGCCATGAGAGACATAGGCAGCATTAAAGGTTGCAAGCCGAGTTAACAAAACAAGCTTGGTAAGGGAACTGTCAGAAACAGGCACAGGCAAATACGCTACAGCTTGAATCAGGCTGGAGCCAAGCTGCCTGCATGCTATTTCCTTCTACAGATGGGGCAGCACTTGGCAAAGCTGACATAGATTTGGAATTTAAAGCTATGTGGTGATTTCAGTATTTCATTTTCCTGTGAATCAATAAGACTGATTCAAAACCAAACCAGATGGCCAGCAACTACTGTGGGATATAAGCTACAAGCCAACCTTTTATTTTTCTTCAGAACACTACCTCTTACCACAACTTTAATTTCCATAGTATCTCAAGTGCAGCAAAACATACTTCATTGGGGACAATCTATAATATGCCTCATTTTTTTTCTTTTACAACTAAAATTAAGATTTTCAAGAAGATCTAATGCCTGTCAGAACTCAGAAAGCCAATACACAAATCCAAAGGTTGGAAAATGTAAAGCAGCTTGGTAATTGTCAGGAGTGGTTGTAGGGATGGGAGTTGTTGAGTCTGCACTTTGCTGCCTTTCTTTTAACTTGATTTTGTCTTTGGCTACCACACATCAGGAATAATGATGAGAACAGTTACAGAGCTAGGAAAAGAGAGTCTAGTAGGCCCAGCAGATGTGAAAACATTAATTTAGAAGAAGTTTGTAGGCCAGATCTATAATGGTCCCAGATAAAGTTGTGATGAATGTGTTGTTTTATGTATTCTTACATTTCTCTTAGAATCCTTTGTGTTTCGTTGAGGAAACCCTAACTGCTACCTTGTCTTCCTCATTTTTTCTTCTCCATCTATATTCAGTTTTGATTTTGGAATACTTCCATATGAAAAAAATGAGAATAGTAGCACAATTTCTTATACACACTTCACCCAGGTTCCTTGTTTATTAACTCCTTGTGTAACTATGGTGTATTTATTAACACTATGAAGGTAATATTGGCGTATAAATATTAACTAACCTACCCAATGATTCATATTTCACCAGTATTCCAATATGCTTTTCTGTTCCAGATGAACCTCTTATTTCATATTCTGTTTAGTTATGTTTCCTGAATTTCTTCTAGTTGGTGGCATATACTGCAGTCTTCCTTTGTTTTTATGATTTTGACAGTTTTTCAGAATATGTGGTAAGGTCTTTTGTACAACATCATTCAATATGAGGTTGACTAATGACTTCTCAATAACACACTGAAGGAATGGATTTTGGAACAGAAGAGTAACAGGTGATGTACGCTTTTTCATTTGTATCAGATCAGATATATATGAGCAATTTAAAATCTTGACATTTGATGTGTATGATTCTCCTATTTTAAACAATGGATTTGTAAAGTGGACATTTGAGAGATGCAGATGAAAACAACACTGAGATTTCACCTCACTCCAAAAAGAATGGCTGCTATTTCAGAAGTACCCAACAACAAATGTCGGCGAGGCTGCTGAGAAAAAGTCATCCTTTCCTACTGTTGGTCGGAGCGTAGACTCATACACCCTCTGTGGAAATCAGTGTGGAGATTCCTAAGAAAGCTAGGATTGGAGGGCCCATTTGACCCAGCCAATGCTCTGCTAGGTATATACCCAAAATAATTAAAAGATTCATATCACAGTGACATATGTGCATCCAAGTTTATAGCATATCAGTTTGTGATTGTTAAATCTTGGAAACAACCAAAATGTCCATCAACTGGAGACTGGATAAAGAAGATGTGGTCCTTTTATAGAATAGAGTATTACTCTGCCATTAAAAATGATAAGATTGAGTCATTCATTCTCAAATGGAAGTACCTTGAGGATGTCCTCATAAGTGAAATAAATAGGTCACAGATGTGTAAATACTTTATCTTTTTTTCTGATATGAGAAAATGAACTTGTAAATGAGTTTTAGTATGTATAGTTGATAGTGAGAAATAGAAAATGTTTAAAAGGAAAGAGGGTGTAGGGGTAAATAATGAGGGGAAAAAGAATGAGACAATAATAACGAAAAAAGGAAACAAGGCTATGTATATAAGGGGTGGGGGTTGCAGTGTGGCGTGAAAGGGGAAAATGAGAATCAAGTCATGTCATATTCTGGTACAAACTCTCAATGTTGAATGCTATGAGGATGGAATTCCTAATGTACCAATAAAGATTTCAATTTTTAAAAAATATTACATAAAGTGGGCTGGTTGAGTAATTTGTCAACTGATCACACAGATAGAAGAGGATGGGTCAAATATCAATTATCTGAAAAATTTGGGATCAGAAGTGTTTAAAATTTTAGAGATTTTCAAATTTGAAACATGTGCATGTACTGATTGAACATCTCTAATCTGAAAATCTGAACTTCAACAATTCAAAATCTAAAAACTGTTAGGAACCAACATGACACTTAAAAAGTTTAAGATTTAGGAACGGGTGAAAGGGGACAATGTTGAGATTGTAACAAAAAAGTAAGGAAACAAATTTTATATATATGGGGGGTGGTAGGGTGGGTGGGGCTATGGGAAAAAATGAGAATTAAATTGTGTCTTATACTGGTACAAATCCCCATTATGGAGTGCAATCATGATGTGTATATTTAATGTACCAATAAAGATAATTTTAAAAAAAAAGATTTAGGAACGATTTGGAATTAAAATTTTCAAATTAGGGACTGATTTGTACCAATTTTCATTCATTCATTCATTTAACAGCAATTATTTATTCAGTCAGCTAACACATACAGTGTTTCGAGGCTGTTTACATTTCTTTGTTCTGTAAAAGAAATCGAATGGTTATTATATGAAAAGATTGGGCCAGGATGAATCAAATCAAACATATATTTTGCTTATAAAACTGAAGCCCCCAATTTAAAAAAAGTCTGTCAAATGAAATCAGTTAAATAATTGAACAGCAGTGTTAAAGAGCAACAAATAAGTTACATCATCTTTGATAAAGCTGACCTTTGTCAAGGCTTTGCCACTTAGCAACTGCAATTTGAGGCTAGCCACTTAGTCTTTGATTCCTCCAATCTAAAGTGAAGAAATGTAATAATAATACCTATCTCACGAAGTTACAGTGAAAATGCAAGATGCTACGTTTGCTATGATCATAGCAAGACCGTGCGCTTAAAGTTATTCATATATTTTCTATATTATTTTTTATTCCATCTCTCTTAAGCAGTTCATTTGAATGTCTTCTATTGGTGACAAAACTTTATCTTGTCCTGCTCACTCGTGTGATAAATCAGGTAATTCACTCTACTAAGAACTATTACCATCAACCGTCAGCATTACCAGTAAAATAAGACCAGCCATACAAAAATGCTAAAACTATAATAGAATCTTTCATTATTACTATCATCTTTATCTTATTATCACTGAACATACAAATTACAAGTGCTCCTTGAGCCTTCCCTTAGGAATTTTCAAGAATTGTGATGTGTCTGAGATTTTATCCCACTCTTAAGTTGTTAAACATTTGTGGATATTGTTTTAAGTATAGATTTCTGGGTTAGAGATAAAGCATTTTGTCACAGGAATAGTGGTAGTCAGTAGTCAGAGTATCCTTATGTCTTTGTACCAGTTCCCGAGAACTCCAGTTACAAGAGGGGGAAAAAAAAGCAGACAAAGTGCATCTAAAATGAATTAGGCACAGGAGAGAAACCTGATCTTAGGTTCCGCTCATCTCTTATAATCAACAGTATGCCTTAACTTTGTACTGGTGAGAGATGCCCTTTATATGTTTTAAGACAGTTAATTATCAGAGCATTCTTAGAAAAGTAGTTAGAAGAAAGGCAGTCAGTATCTCTGTTCACTAGGGCTGCAGAAACACAAGATACTTGCAGAGAACTGTGCGACAACAGGAAGAAGCACATGTAAGTCTGACGTTACTGTTTCACCTAGAAAGTAACTTAAGTATGGAAAAAGCTATGGTCATTTAAGCATGGAAACTATAGGCATTTTCTGATGCAGTAACCTCTCCTCTGATTTGGCCTTTTAGTTTGCTTTTCTTCTTTTTAAATTTTTGTTTTTGTTTTGTTTGTTTGAGACAGGGTCTCACTATGTAGTTCAGGCTGGCTTTGACTCAATAAGTAGCTCCGGCTGGTCTTGAACTCATGGAGATCCTCCTGTCTCCCCCTCTTGACTTCAGGGATTACAGGAGTATGCCACCATGCCCAGCCTGAATTTGCTTTTTCTGAAATAGATCTTATCTGGGTACTTAAAATGATAGTCGACTTTTACTTGGTCATGTGGTCTAGAACAGGAACATCTGTGCTCTTGATACTGATGTGAATCTTATGTTTATGCTGAGACCAAGTTTCTCCTCAGATGCTTTGGCCTCCTCTAGTTCTATTGTTCTGTGTGCTCCTTCTCTGCCTTCCTCACTTAGCTTCCACAATTTTTTTTTAACCTTAGGACAGTGGTTTGAATTTTACCTTAGAATTGGTCTCTATATTGGATAGTGAATTCTTTTTTAAACTGTTGTCCTTTGGGGTCAAGGTAAAGGTTTTTAGAGAACCTCAAATCATATTGAAATCGTATATGTAATCAGCATTTATTATGTTTGTGTGTAGTTCTGTGCTTATGGACCTATGGAAGTTCATTGTTTAATGAAACCACCACATGCAATCTAAAGAAACACATGCTTTTATCCTTGGTCTGGCTGTACATGAATATCATGTGATACATGAATCACAAATAAAAGCACTAGAACTGACATTTACAAAAATAGTCACATTTTTCTTTTCTTATTTCCTTCTCAACCAAGTGACATTATTTTCTTTTGGCCTAAGTTTAATGACTTCTGGTCTTAGCCCACAGGCTAAATGCTACCAAAATTTAGAATTAAATTAATTTACCTGTCTGATTTACACAAAGGAGAAAAGAATAACGTAGTTTGAGTAAATTTTTTCTAATGGGCGTATTTTTGAAGGCTTATCATTTGTCTACACCATAAAAACAGAGACACTGAGCATAACTCACACTAAAAAAGTGGGGGAGTAACAATAATTGATTCTCTTTTTTTCAGAAATAAAATAAATATACTGAAAGGGATTTTTTCTTATTCTATAGAAAATAGAATACAGTGCTTTTGCTGTAGTGGACACAGACACTTTCAGTCTATTGCTAATGATATAACAAAACATTAGCAATTTTTGCTCCTAATTCTTATACATAGTATCTTCAAACTGGAAGTGATCCTCATTTTCATTAGGCATAGCCTGCTTGGAAGACAATGGTCAAAGAAATTGCAAAGGCCAAAAAAGTAAATATCACCTGAACCAGTATTTATACTTGCTTCTTAAAGCTGGAATAGTAATTGACTTATACTGCTCAATAAATAGTTTAAAGGATAAATAAAAGATTGAAATAGTCCATCATTCATTATCCTTCCTCTGTAAATAATTATTATTATAAGCAATATTTGAGTTAAAGTGTAATGTATCAATGTAGAAGTGTACCTATCATTAAAATACAGATAGACGTATAATTTTTAACAAAGTGAACATTCCCATAAAATGACTATTGAGATAAAAATCTGTTTCAGTATATTAGCATACCAGATATCTCCCAATGCTTTTCCCATTGCCTATTTTTTTTTTGCACAAGTTACTATTCTCATGTTTATTTTTTATTAGTACATACTTATACTACCTACACATTATGGTCATCTTGGAGAGCGGGTACATGAACATAATACAGAGTGGTTCTTTTTCCACTCTCCTTTCACTTCTGTCCCCCTTCTTACCCTTTTCCTCTAAATTTCCTTTCTCCATATTTTCCTATTGATGTTATTAAATGTAATTCATTTTTATGATATAGTGTTCACTCTCATTAGAGTTATTGAGTTCATGTACATAGCAAAGCATTATTCTGTTTTTTCCCACTTCCCTTGCCTCTTGCTTCTCACCCTTGTTCTCTTTGAGCCCTTTCCACTTGCAAGAGATCTGTCCCTTGTGTCTTTTCTTCCATCTTCAATTGTGCACTTTCTACTTTGCCTTACTCACATGAGAGATACCATACAGTATTTAAACCTGTGTGTCTGATTTATTTTACTCAATATAATATTTTCTTTAAGGTTTTTTGAGACAGGGTCTCGCTTTGTGGTTCAGGCTGGCCCTGAGCTCAGCCTCCAACTCACATCACAGCAATCCTCCTGCCTCTGCCTCCCGAGTGCTGTGATTACAGGCGTGAACCACCACTTCCGGCACTGTGGTATGTGGTACTGGTTGGTGCTGGGCGTGAGTCTCCACACCCAGTATTGTTATGTGGTTACCGGGGATCGAACCCAGGTCCTTGCGCTTGCAAGACAGGGGCCGGAACCACTGAGCTATATTCCGGGCCCCCTCAATATAATATTTTCCAGGTGCCTCCATTTCCCTACAAATGTCTCTAATTTATTTTCTTTTGTAGCTGAGGAGTATTCCATTATGCAAAGATACCATCTTTTTTTGTCCAGTCATCTTTTGATGGATACACAGACTGTTTCCAAGATTTCACTATTTTGAATTATACTACTACAAACAATGATCTGCGTGTATCACTGTAATATGATGGCTTTATCTCTTTGAGAAAAATACCTAGAAGGGAGATAGCTGGGTCATATGGAATTAGTAATTTCAGCTCTTTGAAGAATTTTCTTACTGATTTCCACAATAATTTTACTGGTTTACATTTCCAGCAACAATTTGAAAGAGTTCTTTTTCAATGTAGCCACATTAGTATTTGTTATTTTTTGATTTCTTGTTAATTACCATTCTTTCTGGTATAATAGGGAAATGTAAGATTATTTTGATTTGCATTTTTCTAATAGCCAAGGATGTTGAAAATTCTTTCTTATGTTTTTGACATCTCTTCCTTGGGAAGTGTCTGTTCATTTCACTTGCCCATTTCTTGATTGTGTTTTTAATGTTTGGTTAAACTTTTGTGAGTTTTTTACATATTACAGATATTAGCCTTCTGTTAGAGGACTAGATGACAAAATATTTTTCTATTCTGTAAATTGTCTCTTTGCTCTACTAATGGATTCCTATGCTTTTTAATTCCTGCTGTTATTACTTGTGCACATGAGGCTCTGTTTCAGAAATCCCATCCTTTCTCACACTTATAGTTTCAAGGGTTTTACCTATTTTCCAACAGGTTCATTGTTTTTGTTTCAGTATTTATACCTTTGCTCTGTTTTGATTTGAGTTTAGTTCATAGATATGAGTCCAGTTTTGACGTTCTGCAAACAGACTCCCCGTTTTCCAAGAACCCCTTGTTGAACAGGCTGTCTTTCCTACAACACATGCTTTTGGCTCCTTTTTCAAAGACCCAATAGCTAAATTGTCCAGGGATGTTTCTTCATCCTTTATTCTGTTACGCTGATCTTTGTCTGCTTCTGTTCCAGTACTATGCCATTTTTGTTACTGTTCCTTTGCAGTATAGCTTGAGATCAGGTATTGTGATGCCTTCTACTTTGCTCTTGTTTCCCAAGATTTCTTTATCTATTCTGAGTATCTTCTGGTTCCATATGGATTTTAGGATTATTTCTCTAGGTTAGTGAAATATGCTGTTTTTCTTTTTATTGGGACTGTACTGAATCTGTGTAACAGTTTTAGGAGTATGACCATTTTGCCAATATTGATTTTGTTTATCTGGAGACAGGGTCATCTTTCCATTTTCTGATGCCCTCTTTAATCCTCCCCCCCCTTTTTTATAGTACTACACTTTTCTTTGTAGAGATATTTCCCTTGTTTCATTAGATTAATACAGTGGAGGCTGCATTCATGATTGTAGTTTACTCAGCAGTTCTGCAAAGGATGGCCACATTCTTGTTTTCGTGCCAAAGATGGAAGTGGTTGTGTTCACCATCAGATGTAGAGCTTGCAAATAACAACAAAATTTTACCAATGCTTCTTTTTTAAAACTAAATCGATTGTAAACAAGTGTTGTTGAACCAAAATACCACTGTACCTAAGTATTTCAGTATTCTTGATGCTTCCATGAGTGGTATTGCTTCCATAATTTTCTTTTCATTGAGTTCATTATTGATGTACACAAATGATATTGATTTTTGCATATTAATTTTGAGTCTTCCTATCTAGTTTTCTTGATTCTGGAAAGCTTATACATGAATGAACCACACTTTATGTGCATTTTTCTATCTGGCTTTTTAAGCTGATTTTTAGGTTTGTATTTTTGAAACATTTAACTTTATTGTTGGGTGTAGCTAGTTTATTTTCATTTCTTTATAGTTGACAAAGGTAACAATGTTACAAATTATCTGATTTACTCTTGGATATTTGAACTATTTCCGTATTCTAGCTCTATTGAATATTAATACTATGAACATTCTTTTTCACGTATGCATTTCTTTGTCATGCAAGTGGATATATACAATAAAGATATATTGTCTCAGTGTACCAAAACTTTTTGGTGGTCTGCCTTATATACGTTAGGCTCATTTTTGAATTTAACTATTACTGCAAATAATAAAAGCCAATAGCTACCCATATATCAAGTTCCTGAGTTTCTCAATTATTCTTTCACTGGAGTGCCTAGTCAGTTATAATTAATGGGATATTAATATATTTAGATGTAAGTTATAATATTGTGATTTGTTTCATATCAGTCCTTTTTCTTTTTGAGACAGGGTCTCGCTTTTGTAGTTCAGGCTGGCCTTGAGCTTACAATGTAACCCAAGCAAGCCTCAAACTCATAGCAATCCTCTTGCCTCTGCCTCCTGAGTGCTGGGATTACAGGTGTGAGCCACCACGCCCACCTCCATTTTCTCTTTCATTTTGCTTTCTTTGATTTAGTCAAATGGTTTTGTTATTCTATTTACCCTCTATTTGCTCACTTATACACTCTTCCATCCTTTTAATAATTACCCTAGAGATTACACAATATAATGAATAAGCATCCTGATTGGCTGAACAATATTTTTAAAATTTTTGGTTTCATCAGTGCATATTAGCTATACAGACCACTAAATTCCTTTTTTTTGTATATTTGTGCATCCATGTAACATTCTCTAGTCCCTTAATTTGTCTTTTCTTTGCCATACCCCTAATCCCATTCACTAATACTTTCCTTTCCGATTTCATGTCCCTCCTTAGAATCATCATATGAGTGACAACATGTGATATTTGACTTTCACTTGTTGCTAGTCTCCAGTTCTGTCTATTTTTCAGTCAATGATATTATTTTATTAGTCTTTTTTCTCTATGGCTGCATAATATTCGTGTGTGTGTGTGTGTGTGTGTGTGTGTGTGTGTGTGTGTGTGTGATGTCTTTATTCATTGAGCTACTGAAGGGCACCTGGGATGTTTCTGTAGGTTATAGTTGTGAATTGCACTGCAATGAACTCGAGTAAGTCTCTTATCTCTGTAGTGTGCTGACTTTGGTCCTTTCAAGTGTATGCCATGAAGTGATAGATCTGGAGATTTTAGCAGTATTCACTTTCTATTGTGAGCAACACCTGTGCAAATCCCCTTAGGGACTGTATTAACTTTCAGTCCCAACAACAATATAGACAGGTTGTGCTGCAGTCACCAATGTGCTTGCAAGTATTCATTGTCCTCTAATATTCTTAATGACATTCTGACAGGAGGGAGATGGAATTTCAGTGCGATTATGATTTGAATTTTCCTAAAAGCTAAAGAGTTTGATAAGTTTTTAGGCTATACACTGGCTATTTATACTTTTTTTGAGAAGTGTCTATTCAATTAATTTATTTATTTGTTGACTGGATAATTGTTTTCTCTGTTAATTAAAATAAATCTTTTATTGTGAACTAGGTACATTTTATGTATACAGCATGATCACACTCAGCATTGAAAATTTGTACCAGTATATGACATGACTTAATTCTTACTTTCCCCAATCCCCTACCTACCCTATGTCCCCCAACCCCTATATACAGAAGCTTTATTTCCCTCTTTTTTATCATAACTTTTTCTTTTCCTTTGGTATTCTAGACATTAATCGATGGTTAGAAAAGTGTTGGTCCAAGATTTTTCACCCAGTGTGTACACTGTCTCTTTAGTCTGTTGATATTTTTCTTTGCTGTATATAAATCTTTTAATTGCATGTAGTCTTTTTTTTCTTGATTCTTGTTTTATTTTTCTGTGCTAATGTAATCTTATTCAGAAGGTCAGTGTCTATGATATGATTTAAAATACTTACCCCCTATTTTTTACCAACAATTTAAAAGTTTCAGATTTTTGAATTTCAATTTTGTTTTGTATGGAGTGCACATCAGGATCTAGTTTTAATCTTATCCATATGGACTTGAAGTTTTCATAGCACCATTTGTTAGTCTGTCTTTTGATGAGTGAATGTTTTTGGTCTTTTTGTTGTGAATTAGATGGCTGCAGTTGTGTGGACTTGTTTCTGTGTTTCCTATTCTATTCCATAAGTACATGATGTCTATTATTATTATTATTATTATTATTATTATATCAAGCTGTTTTGTTACTATAGCTTTGTAATATATTTTGAAGTCAGATATTGTGATACTTCCAGTATTATCTTTTGGCTTACACTGCCTTAGCTATTATGGGTCTTCTGTCTTTAACACTTTAGCATTGTTTTTCATTGTTCCATTAACGATATTAGTTGTATTTGATGATAATTATAGTAAGTCCATAGATTACTTTTGTTGATATTAGGATTTTAAAATATTAATTTTGTTGATCTGTGCATCTGGAGAGTCCATCTTCTAGTGACTTCTTCAGTTTAATTCTTCAGTATTCTGTAGTTTTCACTATAGGGGTCTTTGAGTAGGCCGATTCCTAGGAATTTTATGATTTGAAGCTATCATGAATGGAACTGCTTTCTTATTTTATACCTGACCTTACAACAAGTGATTTTACTCCTGGGGTCTTTCTTTTTAAATATTTCAATTAAACCTAGTGAGTTTTGCAGAACTCCTCTGTGTCTGAGCATCTTGAAGTCCAAACCAGTCTATCAAGAGCCACTAAACAAATAATGACATCACTCAACTTTTCAGCTGGTTTCCTATCAGATTAGTTTTTATCCTCGTGCTGCCTAAGAATCAGCAAATGGCATAAGGCATGTAGAATACCGGGCTCATTTAAGTGAATTTCCCTTTGCTCTTAGGTTTTATGTCCTCAAATCCTACTTATTTTGCCAATTCTTTGAAAGTTTCAGACACATATTTTTTTGTTTTATATAGCTCCTGATTCATTTTTATGGACATTTATTTTGGCTTTCTACATGTTCCTTTCTCTTAGAAGCACAGTTCATCATACTTACCTGGCAGGGAAGATATCAGCATCAAGAAGGTGGTTTTCCAAAGACAAGGCTCATCCATTGCACTCCAGATGTGCTGATCCCTGTGATTTCTCCAAATATGGGAAGCTCGACTACATAACTTGTGGTAGTGTGAGATTGCATTTGCACTTTTCCCTGAAAAAAAAAAAAAGAAGAAGCAAAAGTCATAAATTATTCTTAAATGACACATTTTCAAGTTTTAAATGTGCAAAAAATATGCAAACTTGTATTTTTCTGAGAAATAATTATCCTTTGAGAAATAGTTACTGGATAAATGTTCAGAGAGTAATTGAAAATGATCTGGCTTGTTGGGTGTTTGTTATTTTTGACAGAGCTTCAGTAAATACATGTTGTGCTAAAGATAGATGTGTCTTTTAACTGAATCTATATCTTCATGTAGCCTAAGTTTCTCAATTATGTAATTAAAATTTACATAAAGTCCAATCCTCTCCAAGAGACTTTAACATTATATCACTTGATTTATGATGAAAAATCATTGGTTAAGTAGTCATTCCATTAGAATTTCATTATATACTTATTTTGACAAATGTACAATAATTATTGCTGAACATTGAGTATTATCTGCTTCAGCAGATTTGAAATCTTCATTTTACTTGTTAATATTTTACATGCTAACATCAGTATATTTATGCCTGTACCAATGCTTGGATTAAAAAATATAAGCGAGTTGGTAGAAGTATGTGCTGTTATTCCAAACTGTAAGCTAACACAATGTTTTTAATACAACAAAGTTTTATTATTGTAAGGAAAGTATTTATCCTTGAAGTTCCATGAATAATCTTTAGGTTATATGTTAAAAGTCACTAAAAACTAACTTAAGCTGAAAGAACTTTATTGACTGGTATCTTAGCTCAGACTTGTATAACAAATCACCATAGACTGAATGTCTTATTTCTTGTGGTTCTGGATGTTGAGAGTTTAATAGTAAGGTACCAGGATGAAGGGCTACTTCTTTTTTTTTAAATCTTTATTGGTACATTACATATACACATCATGATTGCTCTCCATAATGGGGATTTGTACCAGTATAAGACACAACTTAATTCTCATTTTTTCCCATAGCCCTACCCACCCTACCACCCCCCATACACATAAAATTTGTTTCCTTACTTTTTTGTTACAATCTCAACATTTCCCCCCTTCACCCTATTTTACATTGAGCATTTTCTATTTCACAATATATAACATACAATGCTAGGACTCATTTACATCTTTATTTTCTCATACCAGAGAAAAGATGTGATATGTACCTATCTGTGCCCTATTTATTTCACTTATGAGGATATCCTCAA
>PVIR01039416.1:0-13939 GCA_004026965.1 Petromus typicus
CAATACTGGGTGTGGAGACCCACACCCAGCAGCAACCAGTACCACATACCACAGTGCCGGGCGTGGTGGCTCACGCCTGTAATCCCAGCACTCGGGAGGCAGAGGCAGGAGGATTGTGATGTGAGTTTGAGGCTGAGCTCAGGGCCAGCCTGAACCACAAAGCGAGACCCTGTCTCAAAAAAACCTAAAAAAAACCAAAAACAAAACAAAAAAAAAATGAACAAGTCATTTCTATGTACTTTGAGTCTGCTGAATTTTGTGAGGCAGTAAGCTTTGTTATTCTGGCCATTGTAACACAGCAGATGTTTGGAGATCTAAGTTGTGTGGGAACATCTTGGGGATTGTGTGTAGATTCTCCGATGCTATTGGTCTCACTTTGTTCTTGTGACAATTTGTGGAATGTCTTAGCAGTCAGTGGATTTTGAGGATGTGGCTGTGAAGTTTACCCCAGAAGAGTGGGCTCTGCTGGATCCTTCACAGAAGAGACTCTACAGAACTGTGATGAGGGAAACCATTGAGAACCTGATAGCTGTGAGTAAGTATGATGTCATTCCTATGTTTTTTGAATTACAGAACAAGTGTTTCTTGCTGATCCACTGTGTCGTGTAACCTCAGTGTTTGGAAATATGTAAGTTCAGGGGAAAAAATTAGTTTAGGCCATGATAATTTGTGGATGTTAATTTCAGAGACAAAAGAAAAAGACCAGAGCCTTGAAGAGGAGGAGGAAGAGCAAGAGAGAAGTCCCAGGTGAGCTGCACTCAAAGTAGTATGCAGTGAGTACTAAGAGAATTGATGTGTGTGATAACTTTGAGGATCAAGTAAGTAGAACATTAAATGTAGCTCTGATGTGTTATCTGAAATTTTATTAAATAATTATATAATAATATCAGTGACCACTAATATTGTGAGAAGTAGTATGAAAATATGCTTTATTTATGTTGTTGAGGTTTTTGGTCTTGTTGTTTATCACTGAGCTGTTTTGCCTCAACTCACCCTTGTCCCAGTTTTTTTGAAGCACGGTCTGGCTATCAGTGAGCCATAGAAGCTAGGCTTTCTTGTAATGTGTTTCTCCTGGGTCAATTTCATGACTGCTGGGATTAGAGGTGAATGCCACCATCCCCAACTTTTTGTAGATGTTCTGAGGTATATTTTGAGATGCAGTATTGCTAATTTCCCCATCCTGACTTGCAACTTAATCTCTTTCTGACTCCTGAATCCTTGAGTTGCAGGCATTGGCCCTCTGTGTCCATTATTACTATTTACATGTTAGTGAGAGGTAACTGGTCTTCCAGGTTTTTAAAAAAATTATAATATTTATTGGTACATTACATATACACATCATGATTGCACTCAACAATGAGAGTTTGTACCAGTGTATGACACAACTTATTTCTCATTTTTTCCCGTATCACTACCGACCCTACCACCCCCACCCCCTATATGACACTCTAATTCTTCCAGGGGTTTTCATTCATGTGTTTGAAACAGTTCAGACACTGAAGAAGACCTATATTTGCCCTGAAAGTGAATGTAACTTTCGATCCCACACAAGGTTTGAAATTGTTTTTTCAAACCACTGAACATGTACTACTTATTCTTTACAGAAGTCATACAGTCGAGAAACTTTGTGAGAATGAAAATGTTCATCATTATCCAGAAAAAGTCCTTCTAGATTCATATCTCAGTCCTACTAAGGAAAATCTTACTAGTGTGAGGCCAAATAAAGGTGCATTTTGTGAAAAAGTGCCGACGCATTCAACAGTCCTTCATGGAAAACATAGCTCTGGGACTTTGGAAAGGCCACTTGAGAATCACGAATTCAGTGAGAAGCCATACAAACCTGAGGAATACAGTAAAGAGTTCACTAATCACCAGTGGCTTCAGAATCCTGAAGAAACTCATATTGGAGACAGAGAGTATGGATGTGAACAGCACTCCCAAGATTTCCAATTTTGCAGTTCCTTTCCCACACATGGAAATATTGATGGAACAGAGAAATCCTTTGAATGTAAAGAATGTGGGAAAACATTGTCTTCTCATGAAAGCTTTGAGGGACATAAGAATGTACACACTGGAGAGAAACCTTATGAATGTAAAGAATGTGGAAAAGCTTTCATGTATGAAATAACTTGGAAGGTACACATGAGACGACACATTGTACAAGTGTACCAGTCTAAACAGTGTAATACAGAGTTCACTGATCACCCACAGGTTCGCACCCGTGACATAACTCATATTGGAGAAACAGAGTTTGAATATGAACAACATTCCAACGATTTCCAATTTCTCAGTTCCTTCCCCACACAAGGAAGTAGTGATGTAACAGAGGAATCCTTTGAGTGTAAAGAATGTGGGAAGACATTCTTTTCTCATGAGAGCTTCCGGGAACATAGGAATGTGCATACTGAAGAGAAAGCTTATAAGTGTGAAAAATGTGGAAAAACCTTTATTTATGAAATAACATGGAAGATACACATGAATCGACACCGTACAGGAAAATTACCAGCCTCTTCATTATTAAAGAAAAATGTAGTGGATAATACAGGTGAAGGAGTTTTTCAGTATGATCCATGTAGTAAATCTGGGATTTTTACACATTTGGGACCTAATGAAATTGTTCACACTTCAGGCAAGCCTTACAAATGTATGGTATGTGATAAAGAGTTCAAATATGTCATAAGTTTACAGTTACATGAAAAACTTCACAGTGCAAAGAAATTTCTGCGATGCCCAGTATGTGAAAAGTACTTTACCTGTTTTCAGAAGCTTCGATTACACATGAGAGTGTACACTGGCAATCAACACTTTAAATTGAAACGTTGTTCAAAGGTATTTATGAATGTATATGTCAGTAAACAACATGAAAAAATGCACATTGATGAACAAAACCGTAAAAGTGAACCATGTCTTAAAACTTGTAGTTTTTCCAGCTCTTTTCAGAGTTATGAAAGTACTAGCAAGAAACCCTGTGAATGTGAACGATGTGGAAAAACCTTAGCTTCTTCCAGTTCCCTCAAAAGGCATGTAGGAGTCTACACTGGAGAGAAACCCTATGCTTGTGTGCAATGTGGTAAGACCTTTGCGTGTTGTCGAACCCTCCGTGTACATGAAAGATATCACACCAGAAGGAAAGACTACAAGTGTCAGTACTGTGTTAAGGCCTTCATTACTTCCAGTCAACTCAGAATACATGAAAGAACACACACGGGAGAGAAACCATATCAATGTAAACACTGTTTCAAGGCCTTCAGTACTTCATCGTACCACCATTCGCATATAAGAACTCATACTGGGGAGAAACCTTATAAATGTAAGCAATGTGGAAAGGCATTTACTTTTTCTAGTGGCCTCCATTCCCATGAAAGATGTCACACAGGACATAAACCCTACAAATGTAAAGAATGTGGAAAAACATTCATTTCTTCTAGTTGTATGAAGAGACATCAGGTAATTCACAGTGGAGAAAAGTCGTATAAGTGTGATCAGTGTGGAAAGGGTTTTGTTTATTCCTATAGTCTCCATCTACATAAGAGAATTCACACAGGGGAGAAACCATATGAATGTAAACAATGTGGGATGGCGTTTTCTTTTCTTAACAGTTTAAAAGTACATAGAATAGTTCACACTGGAGAGCAACCCTACAAATGTAAACAATGTGGAAAGTCCTTTAATTTTTCCAGTACTTTAAGAAGGCATGAAAGATCTCATGAACAGCCTGATAAATGTAAAGAAAGTACAAATGCCTTCACCTCGTCCGATCCCTCCCAAAGACATGGAGGAACTCATGCTGTGCAGAAACGTTATGAGTGTGAACAATGTGGTAAGGACTATGCTTCTTTCACTTACCTGCGAATACATTTAAGAAGTCATAGTGGAGAGAAGCCATATAAATGTAAACAGTGTGAAAAGGCATTTGCCTCTTCCTTTTCCCGTAGGAGGCATGAAAGAACTCACACTGGAGAGAAACCCTACAAATGTAAACTATGTGGTAAGGGCTTCACTTCTTCCAGTTACCTCCCAATTCACGAGAGAACTCATATTGCAGAGAAACCCTACAAATGTAATGAGTGTTGCAAGGCCTTCACTTCTTCCAAATACTTGGATAAGCATGTGAGAACTCATACTAGCAAAAAATTTCATGGATGTGAACAGTGTGGTAAGGCCTTTGCCTCTTCTACTTACCTCCCTGTTCATGCAAGAACTCACACTGGTGAGAAACCCTATAAATGTAAATATTGTGCAAAGGCATTCACATATTCTAGTTCCCTCTGTGTGCATGAAAGAATTCACACAGGACAGAAACACTACAAATGTAAGCAATGTGGGAAGGCATTCACTCATTCTTCTACCCTTAAAGTACATGAAAGAATTCACACTGGAGAGAGACCCTATAAGTGTAAACAGTGTGGTAAGACCTTCACTTATTCTAGTTCTTTCCGAATCCATGAAAGAAAGCACGCAGAATAACCCTGTGAATGTGAGCAGTATGGAAAGGCCTTCAGTTGTTTGAAACACCTTAGAATCCATAAAGGAATTTACACTGTTGGTACAAATATAAAGAATGTGAGAAGGCTTTCACATCTTCCTGTTGCCTGAAAACACATCAAAGAATTCACACTAGAGAGAAACCCTACAAATGTATAAAATGTTGTAAAGCCTTTGCTTATTCCTATCCCCTGTGGAAGCATGAAAAATCTTGCTCTAGAGAGGAAGCCTACAAATGTGGACAATGTGATAAGGATTTTGTTAATTCTTGTTCCTTCAACTTGTGCAAAAAGTCATCCTGTACAGAAAACATGAAGTGTGAGAAGGCATTTGTGGCTTAACAATTCAGTTTGACATGAAACCCTATGAAGAGGGGTCACATGGCATGCCCATAAATTATTTCAGTTAGATTTGAGTACAGAGGCCTATCCATTGGAGAGAAACCCTTTAGACAAACTATATGGTAAGGCTTTATTTGAAATAGTCTTTCATGAGAAGGTATAAAGGAATTTGATGGAATGTGTGGCTAAGCATATAAATTTAACCACTTCTGTTCTCTTTCATTATGTGAATGTAACCGTATGGCCAGTATGTAATATTACTGTTGATTGGTGAGTTAATTAGATTATCTTATAGACATATAGATAGGGCTGGCCTTAGAGCATCAGTCCTCAAGGAGCCAACACATGAGGAGCTAATATGGAGAACAAGTAATTACACATTGGTTAGCATTATATAAATGAAAAAGGTACTACTTCCCCTAGAGAAAGCAGTTTTTGATATTCAAAATGGAAAACTCCTTGTATGTCACTGATTTTCCCATTTAAATCCCAGTTAATTAATATTACCTTGGTGACTGTATTTGTAGTGCTACTGATGGGCATGGTTTTGTCTTACCTGATACCTTATAATTTTCCATTGAATCTTGTACTATTGCCTCACTCTATACCTTCTTCACTTTATGGCCTTGCCATAGAAAATGCCTTTAAGAAAAAGTGTGGCTAGACAACCCATTTTTTGTCTTCTCCCCAGAAGCTATCTTTTTTTTTTTTTCTGCCATAGTGGGAATTGAACCTTAGTCTTTGTGCTTCCAGGGTAAGCATGGTTCCACTGGAGCTAAATCCCCAGCCCCAGAAACTAAATGTTTCTGACTGTTACCTCTGTTCCTAGAATTCATTCTTTGGTTTTAGAGAACATGAACTCACTTTTCAGATATCTAGTAGGTTTGGGAGTTACATTTATTTTCCCTATTTCAATATATATGATCTGTCACATCACCCATGTTTTGAAAAATGAAAGATTTTTATCTAATGGGGGCTTTGTAAATTACATTGAAATTATTCAAACATTTTTGCTTATTTTCCAATTGCACCCTTTTCAACAAGAGCAAGTTGTTTTTCTCATGTTCTCTCACAGTTAACTTGAAATCAGGACCTCCATACTGAGATACATCTTTAGGCTTTATTATTATTATTTTTAACTTGAAAGGCTTTTTTTTTTTTTTTTTTTGTAACAGGGTCTTCTTTGTAGTTCAGGCTGGCCCTGAGCTCCCTATGTAGCTCAAGTGAACCTCAAACTCACAGCAATCCTCCTGCCTCTGCCTGCATGTGTTGGGGTGATGGATATGAGCTAGCATGTCTGGCACTGTGGTTTGTAGAACTGATTGCTGGTGGTCATGAGTCACCACGTCCAGCATTGTGGTATGTGGTTACCGGGGATTGAATTCAGGCCTTGGTCTTGCAAGGCAGGCGCTGTAACCTTTGAGCTAAATCTCTGACCCTTGAACATGAAAGTTTAACATTATATTTTAAAAGAATTGATTTTAGGCTTTTTTTTATTTTTACATTTATTTTATTTTATTTTTTTAATTTTGAGGTAGGCTATAGCTCCACTGCTCTATCTAGGTTTAGAAGTTCTGAAGATCCTACCTCTGACTTCTGGTGTGCATATTACTGGTGTGTATATTATGTTCATACAAGTATGTATATAGATACCTTTGTTCACACAAATATGCTATATTGACATTTGCATTTATATGAATAAAGGCTATATCTCTATTCTCAAGCTCATGTTTATAATTTTCAAGATAATGGTGTTGAAATCTTTTCACTAATTTGATCTTGTCATGCCCACATAAAAAATTCCAAAGAAATTTTGACTAAATGGAGGATAGTACTCTTGATTCATATAGCTTTCCCTTGGATTCTGAATAAAATATTCCTAGGAATTCATATTTTGCTCAGTAGTAACAGGAATCATGAAGATGGTAGGTAGGTTCCCTTATGCAATGGAGTATATACAGGTCAGTGCTTGAGTATGTGCTTATTAAAAACACCCTGGGTTTGATGATCAGAAACAACACTAACAAAATTAAACTAACAACATAGTAGTTAACCCTGAAATCAATTTCCTATATTGGCCAAATGGTGTTCAGCGAGCCTTGCTGTAGGTGCACAAAGGATACAGTCTGTAATCTCGTTAACAAGGATATTTAGAAAACTACATGCTGACATGGAAAGTGTGAAGTTGGCCCATAGTTTACACTGTGTCCAAAAAGAAACTCAAATTAAGACATAATATATGATATAGTACCAAACATTTTGTGATGAATACACACAAGGGGAAATGTCAGAGCACTAGATTTGAATGTTGGGCTAGTGTTCACAAACCATCTGATGCCAGTGATGAGATCCATCCCTGTGATATCATGAGATAAACAAAAGAAGCAGACACAGGGGTGCAGTAAATGATGCTTATTAAGTGACCAAGTCATGGTCTTGTAAAATCTGTATCTTGAAAAAACATTGACCATAATAAAAGTGCAACACATTAAGGATGGATTGTCAAAAATGTATATTCAATCCTACTTCAGTTCTGCATTCAGTGTTGATAACTTCTGTATTTTAAATGGCTCTAATGAGACAATCATTTTATATAAATTTTTGTCAGATAAGATACTCCACTGACAAATTTATATTGTTGAGTTTTCTCTGTGTTGCAATATAAATAATTTCTTCAGATCTCCATTACTCATCTCAATGATTAGTTAGGGATTCTTTACTTAGTCAGGAAAGATGCCTTCTTTTAAAGTTCTCCTTAAACTTCTGTCCTATAGCTATCAGAGAGAAGAGACATTTCTTCTTTTTTTATGGTATTGGGGATTGAATTCAGGACTTTGTCTTGCAAGACTGGTGCAGTACCACTGAGCTAAATCCCTGCCCTGAGACATTTTTTTTTCATGTTTTATTTTTTTGAGACAGGGTCTTGCTTTTGCAGTTCAGGCCAGCCATGAACTCACTATATAGGCCAGGCAAGCCTGGAACTAACAGCAGTCCTCCTGCCTCTGCCTCCTGAGTGCTGGGATTACAGGCGTGAGCCACCACACCTGGCTTTGTGGTGTGTGGTACTTTTGCTGATGGGCATGAGTCACCACACCTGACTTTGTGGCATGTGGTTACTTACTGCAGATCAAACGGGACCTTGGGCTTGTGAGGCAGACACTGGAACCACTGAACTAAGTCCCTGGGTGACGTTTTTATTCTTAATAAAAATCCATTAAAATCTTCCAATAAATGGAGCATTACCCACCATTTCTTTGTACTTTTGTGTTCTGGGATACGTACAGTGGGAGCAGTGTTTGGGACCAGGCATTAGACACAGTGGCTGTAAACTGTATACCTTGTGTAATTCAACATGGCTTAATAAAGAAGCAGACATTTAAACATACTCAGAGAAGTCAGCTAAAAACACAGGTATGTCCAAGAAAGAGACACACTTACATTATGGGGCCCAAATCAATTTGAAATAAAAGATACACAGATTGAATAAAACATAGGTATAAGAGCATAGAAAAAGGTGAAGCAATCCACAGGCTGCATGCAGGACTTGTAGCTGTGCATAGCACAGGAACTTGTATTCTGGGAAGTTCCTATAAAGCATCTATAGCTCTAGTAGCACGGGCAAATGAAGTCACATGGAATAGACTTGGGGATACATGACTTATCTCTTTTTCTCTCCAAAACTGTGTTGCCGCCTGCCTGCAGATTTCATCAGCACACATAGGGGTGAATGACCAGAATGCTGCTTTCTCATTAGACCTCTGGTTAGTTTTTGAGTGTTGAGTGTGTAATGACCCTTAGGAAGTCTTGGTTTTGATACACGCGAAAGGACAGCTTATTAGAGCAATTACATTACCTTGGCCCAAGTAAATAGAATTACTGTCAGCCATAGCATCAAATGCAGAATAAAAATTGAAAAATGTAGCTATAAACCTGTCACCTTAAACTCTTTGAACTAGATTAAAATCAAGGACCAATCAGGAGTAGTTTGCAGTAAGAAGAACATTCATTGTAGTGATTTTACTCTTTGGAAGGAATACTCACAAGCAGTTGGGAGGATAGAGATAATAATAGAGGGAAAGGTTAGAGGACAGGAAGAATATGCAAACTTTGGGGAAGTGGAGAAGACAGAAAAGAGAAGGAAGAAAAGAACAAAAAAAACCCCCAGGAAGATTGGAAATTTTATTTACAGTCCTATAAAAATAAGAACAATTGAGAAAGATCAGGACACAACAGGAGGAAAAAAGGCAAGAAAACAAAAATCCCCCTCAGTGTGTGTCTGTCCTGGTGCTTCTGGCTGGGACCTGTGCCCTCAAGCTGCTGGTGTCCGAGTGGGCCACTGGCTGGGTTTTGTGCGCTCTTACCCATGGGTCCGCTCAGGTATGTGGTTGGGACCTGAGTGTCCATGCTGATGGTTTCCAGGCCGTCTGGCTGGTACTTGTGCCCCCCCCCAATACTTGTGTATGTGTAACCTCTGGCTAGGCTTGTGTGCCCATGCTGGTGGTGTCCAGATGGGCCTCTTGTATGCTCTTTGTCTGTTCTGACAGGAACCTGGAACCTAGAAGATCACCTGCAGAGTGAGGAACCCAGATTCTTGCAAGGAGAGACATGCCATAGGGAGCAGAGCAGAGCAGAGCAGTGAATGCTGCATCGTGTACTATCTAATTGTAACTTCTAGAGACAGAAAGGAAAGACCAAGTTGTGGCAAGAGTATCTGACCCTGACCCCTACCCATGTTGCCAGTGTTGTTAGGGTCAGGCCAGTGCAGTGGAAGAGAGGAGACTGCAAAGGCCAGGTGAGTCCAGCTGATCGCTAGACTTGAAACCCTTGAGAGGCTTTTGTTTCAGTGCCCCTGTTGTTGAATGCCTTAAGCAGCTGGGGGTGCAACAGCTGCAGAGACACACAGTGTAAGGAGATGTGGACAAACCACCAGGGATATCCAGAGAGTTGTTTGATGAAGTTCGGGTCTGTCCTCCACAGCCAGAATCCACAAGCAGACTGCAAGTATGTGAATCTGAAAGAGGACTCCATGCACCACAGATTTGGGCTCCGACTTAAACCCTACCGGAGAACTACAGACACTAGAGAATCGCTGCAGGATTGTGGTCAGAGATATTTCATCTTTTTTTGGTTTATGTTTTAATTTTTGTTTATCTTGTTTCTGTTTTCTCAACTATCTCTACTTTTTTTTCACCTGAGCCATCATTTTCTCTAGTTTTTCTGTTTCATCTTTTACTTTCTTCTTCATTTTTTCTTTCCAGGTTTCTCCAGATTCCCAGAGCTTGGGTGATCTTCCTTTGTACTTCATCCTTGATTCTAATATCTTTCACTTTACTTATTACTCCCCCCATCCTTCTTGTCCCTCACTAAGTAAAATAACTCTAATAGGGAAATCTCTACACAGATCCTTGGTTTGTGTTTGATTTATTATAGATCTTGTTCCTATAGTTAATGTCACTAAAGTAAGTTTCTCAGGTATCTGTGTCATGGTCTTATCACTATTTGTACTAATTTAGCCAGGGTATCATAGCTGACATAATCAGTTGTTCTTTCTTATATAAGAACATTGTGATTGTGTTCAGTCATAAACACTAACATTGTCTTGTAACAAAGGACAGAGTCCTGAAGGAAACAAATTTTATGTATATGGGGGGGTGGTAGGGTGGGTAGGGCTATGGGAAAAAATGAGAATTAAGTCTTATACTGGTACAAATCCCCATTATGGAGTGCAATCATGATGTGTATATGTAATGTACACATAAATATTTCAATAAATTAAAAAAAAAAAAAGAACAGAGTCCCGGGCCAAATAGACAACTTCTCATCCCTAATTAATAGGGAAAGCAGCATCTTTAAAACAGATGCAAAGACCAAGGTCCAGCTACAATTAGAAGCCATCTGTGAAGAATAGTCATTTCCTATGAACATGTCAATGTTAGTGGCAAAGCTTACTATAAGCAATGTAGAAGCATATATGCAGAAAACAAAACCAAGAAATGAGAATATTGCAGATAGTGAAGTTAGAAATTATTATTTTAAAAATAGAGTTTATTGGTACATTTTAAATACATATTTTGATCATATTTGACATTGAGAATTTGTACCAGTATATGACACAACTTATTCTAATTTTTCCCATTCCCCTGTCCACCCTTCCACTCCCAGTCCCATATATATGTATATATATGTAATCTTTGCTTCCTTTTTTAACCATCAAATTTTTTTCTTTTCAATTGTTTGCCTATTTTTACCTTTTCCCCTTTGAATATGCTTTCTTTCTTTTCTCCTTCCCTCCCCTTCCCTCGCCTTCCCTTCCCTTCCCTCCTCTTCCCTCCCCTCCCCGCCTCTCCCCTCCCCTTGCCTTCCCTTCCTCCCTTCTTTTCTGTGAGACAGGGTCTTGCTTTGTAATTCAGGCTGGCCCTGAGTTCACTATGTAACTCAGACTAACCTTGAGCTCACAGCAGTCTTCCTTCTTCTGCCTCCTGAGTGCTGGGGTTACAGGTGTGAGCCACCACGCCTGGCACTGTGGTATGTGGTTCTGATTGCTGGTGGGCATGAGTCATCTTGACCAGCATTGTTGTATGTGGTTACTGGAGATCGAACTGGGGACCTTGTGCTCGCAAGATAGGCGCTAGAACCACTGAGATAAATCCCTGGCCCCGAGTCCTATTAAGGAATCTCCACAGTGGTTGCACCAACAATTCCCACCGACAATGAAGAAGTTCTTTTCTCCTTGCAGCCTCACCAGCATTTGTTGTTGGTTGATTTCACGAAAGCAGCCCTTCTCTGTGGAGTGAGACAGAATCTTAGTGTTAGTTTCATCTGCATTTCATGAATAACCAGCGAGTTGAGCATTTTTCATATGCTTCTTATCTGCTTTTACTTTTTCCTCTGAAGTGTCTGTTCATTTCAGGTGCTCATTTTTGAATTGGGTCTTTAAATCAAGGGGCTGATTTTTTAAAAAAAGCTCTTTATATATTTTCAGATAGTAGCCCTTTGTCTGAGAAACAGCTGGTAAAAATTTTCCCCCCATATTGTTGGTTGTATTCACTCTGCTGCTGGTTTCTCTATCTGTGCAGAACCTTTTTCATAAGATGAGATCCCAGTTGTTGATTTCTTCTGCTATTTCTCATGCTGTAGAATTTTGTTCATAAAGTCTTTTCCTAAGCTCATGTCTCCAAGAGTTTTATCTAACCTGTTTTGCAGCAGGTTTAGTGTTTGTTTTAATATTTAGGTCTCTAATCCATTTTGATTTTAGTTTAGTGAATGATGAATGAGATAAGTCTAGCTTCAGTCTTTGGCAGGTTAAAACCCAGTTTTTCTAGCATCATTTACTAAAGAAGCTACCTTTTGGGCCTGGAGATTTAGCTCTTGTTTTGGTACCTGCCTTGAAAGTGCAAGGTCCAGAGTTCAGTCCTCAATAACCACACACCACAGTGGCAGGTGTAGTGACACCCACCAATAATCAGTACCACATACCACAATTCTGGCTGTGGTGGCTCAACCCTGTAATCCCAGTACTTGTGGAGCAGAGTTAGGAGGATTGCTAGGTTTGAGGATGAGTTCAGAATCAGCCTGAACTATAAAGCGAGATCCTGTCTCAAAAAAAAAAAAAAAAAAAAGGCTATCTTTCCTCCGTTGAGGATATCTGGCTCCTTTGTCAAAGATGAAGTGGCTTAGTAGATCTGGAGTTGGTTTTGGATCTTCTAATCTGTTTTTTTTAATCTTTATTGATACATTAAATATACACATCATGATTGCACTCCATAATGGGGATTTGTACCAGTATAAGACACAACTTAATTCTCATTTTTTCCCATAGCCCTACCCACTCTACCACCCCCCCATATACACAAAATTTGTTTCCTTACTTTTTTGTTACAATCTCAACATTGTCCCCTTTCACCTTATTTTACATTGAGCATTTTCTATTGCACAATATATAACATACAATTCTAGGACTCATTTACATCATTTCCAAGATGTAGGTATGTCCATTTAAGTAGAAATGATTCAAACTTATCTTTTTTATGGCAGAGTAGTACTCCATTCTGTAGAAGAACCACAGCTTTTTTATCCAGTCTCCAGTTGATGGACACTTGGGTTGTTTCCAAGATGTAGCAATCACAAACTGGGCTGCTATAAACATGGGTGCACATATGTCACTGTGATATGAGTCTTTTAATTCTTGTGTGTATATACCTAGCAGAGCGATGGCTGGGTCAAATGGGACCTCGAATCCTAGCTTTTTGAGGAATCTCCAAACTGTAGAGATCTAAATATTAACACAGAAACACTAACTCTGCTGGAAGAAAGATGAGCCAGAAACTCTGGGAAACACTGGCATAGGGAAAGACTTTACAAATAAACTCCCAGAAGCATCGGAACTAGCAGAAAGAACAATTGGGATCTCATTTTGTTAAGGAGCTTCTGTACAGCAAGAGAAACCACCAACAGGCTGAAAAGACAACCTACAACATGGGGGAAAATGTACAGGATGCTTCTCAGACAGAGGACTACTATCTAGCATATACAAGGAACTCTAAAAATCAGCCCCTCCAAATTTAAAGACCCAATTCAGAAATGGGCATCTGAAATGCACAGACATTTTTCAGATGAAGAAGTAAAGGCATTGAAGAAACAGGAAAAAATGTTCATCACCTATCATTTGAGATATGTAAGTTAAAACAACACTGAGATTCCATTTTACTCCACAAAGAATGGCTGATATCATGAAATCAACCAATAAATGCTGGCAAGGCTGTGAGGAGAAAGGAACCCTTCTCCACTGTTAGTGGTAATGTAGGCTGGCGCAACCACTGTGGAGATTACTCAAAAAATTAGTAGAAGTATTTACATTTGACCCTGCTATTCCCCTACTAGGTATTTACATGAAAGAATTAAAAGAATCATAACGCAGTGACATATATGGACCCATGTTTTTAGCAGCTCAATTTGTAGTAGCTAAATCTTGGGGCTGGGAAGTTATCTCAGTGGTTCCGGCGCCTGTCTTGCAAGTGCAAGGGCTTGGGTTCAGTTTCCCGGCAACCACATACAATACTGGGGGTGGAGACTCACGCCCAGCAGCAACCAGTACCACATACCACGGTGCCGGG
>PVIR01039417.1:0-13939 GCA_004026965.1 Petromus typicus
TGGACTTATATTCCTGTTTGTTTTGCATCCATAAATAAAATATATTGGTATGTAATTTTTCTGTCTTAATATTAGTGATTCTGGCCTGAAAGAATTAATGAAGAACTGTTTTTCTCTGATTTTCCAGAAAGAATAGTGGTGAAATAGAATTATTTTTTTAAACATAATTCACTGTTAGATTTTTACCATTTAGACTATTCTTGGGCTATGTGTCACAATGATTTCTTTTCTTTCTCACTCTGCTCCCAACACATACCGACAGAGCCATGTAGAACTCTCCTGACTCATCATTTGGAAATTGTAATGGACTCTTCATTTTATTTATTTAATAAATTGAATAACTGGGATGTTTTAGGATGTTATGATCTCATTCATCATTTAGAATGTGTACCTGTACATGATCTTTCTTGATTCTTGTTTTTTGCCCATCTTCATCCTTCTTTCAACTTCCCACTCCCGTATACATAGTTCTAATCTTAGAGCACTGAGGAATCTCCACACTGATTAAAGCAGAGCTCCCCAAATGGTAGGTTCCCTCTCCCAAGACTGTATCCCTCACAATTATCATTTACATGATAGTCCATAAGCAGCTTACAATAATTTATTAAGATTGCCCATTACTGAGATAAACAGATTTTATTAGTAATTCCTGTGTTCATGTATATATCAAGATATTAGAGTGGCAATTTCCTCTCTGGCTTTGCTTCTCTCCTTGGTCTGTGACAAGGCTTTGGTTTTTAGGTTTTTTTTTTTTTTTTTTAGCCTTTTCTTCTAAGGAGAAGAGATATTATTTTTTATTTGACTGGTACATTTTATACATATATTATGATCACATTCAAAACTGAGAGTTTGTACTAGTACATGACACATATTGATTCTCATGTTTTTCCCACTTCACTGCCCTTCTTAGAACTCCTCACCCTCTATATACATAAGCTTCATTTCCCTTTTTTAATCTTCTATTTGTTTTCTAGAGTTGAAACTGGAAGTTGTGTGTGTCATAGGTGTATATCTCTGAGATGAAAAAAGATTTTTCTTATCTTTGTAATTTTCCATGCTATCAACTGAGATTTTAAATAGTAAAAAAAAAAAATAAAATAGTAAAAAAAAATAGTGGACAGCCTAGCATACATGACAAAGATGTCTCAACGTCAAGAGGACGGCACCAAGGGTCATTTGAACAGAAGTTCCTAACTACTGGCTTGTTCATAGTTCTTTCTTTACCTTGAACTTTTGTACATTCTGCAGACATCATTGAAAAAACTCCCCAAAATGTCAAACACAGAATGAAGGTGATAATATTTAAGAACCATTTTTCATAACTTTTCTTTATTTATATGTAACTTTCAACTCTAGATCCTATATCTCACAAAAATAAAAAGCTTGAGTCATTGTCAGTCATGATTTTTGATTATCAAAACATAAAATAAAATGTACCTGACTGAACACAGTATGCTGGTGAACAAAATGGGCAATGCAGGAACTTACTGGTTTTCAATATGGCCAACTTTTCTCTTGCTCTAAGCAGACCCTGCTCCAATAGCATCCAGTGTCATAAAGGAATTCATAGTGCAAAAGATTTGGATGTTCTGCATATCCTATTGTGTGAAAATAAGCCCTTTCTTTTCACATAAGAAAGTGGTTTGAATATTTCCATAGCAATGTTTTACAGATGCGAAAGTTGTGTGAGGATTTCCATAGCAATGTTATAAAGATATTAAAAATCTGAATATGCAGTTAGAATGATGTGTAATTCTATAGGGACAATAGTAAAGTGATATTGCTTTTAAAATCTTTTCTAGCAATGTCAATGATATGTTGAGTTTGTATGTGAGGATAAAATCTTTGAGAAAATGTTTATATGCTACAAATGAGTAAAGCAATATATGAATAAATTTGTGAACAAAGATTTGTACACTTAATTTCAGGATTTATCTTGAAAATGCAGTTATATATTGAACTATTTATGTAGATCAAATCTGGAGAGGAAAAAAAACTGTTTGAATGGATTTCCAGTTTAGTTTCCAAGCAATAAAACTTTAAACTGTGAGTAGGTATCTTCTAATGAGAAGTTGAAACATACTAAACATTCAGATGTACAGAGTAAGAGGACATGTATTGTGCATACTTTGTACCTATGCTTATTTAATGGTATTTAAGTAAGTGAAATTTTCACTCTCATTTTTATGGGTCCTATTATACAAGCAAGCCTTAATATGCTTAATGTAAAGTATTTCAAATATTTAAAGAGTTAGAAGAAATATAGGAATTGAATAGAAGGTTTGATTACTTTCAATTTATGTTTCCAGCAACTGTGAACATTCTGTGTTATGGAAGCATTACCAGTTATTCCTAATCAAATTTTCTCTTGAAGTTAGTGCCATTTATTGAGATATACCAGTCAAAATAAAAAGAAATATGAGTTTTAAAGGTTAACATGAGAAACAGTCAAAAGTTTTATAGAGGACATAATTACAGAGTTTTGAAAACAGTCAATTTAATCTCAGTATCAAAACTGAGGTGGTAGTTTTTAAAAAGGACCAAGAAAAAACATGAACACAAAGCTTAGGTATATATGGGGGTAGGAAGTCATAGCAAGGGAAGGGGGAAAAAGGAAAATGAAGATAGGCTGTGTACAGGAACAGATTCTTAGGGAGGGAAGGGAAAAAAAGGAGAATGAAGATACCCTGTGTACAGGTACAGATTCTCAATGATGAATGTGATCTTAATGTCTACCTATAATGGACCAATAAATTCCATAAAAGGGAAAAAGGGCTGAGAAGTAGTGATAGTAGGAAGTAAAGGTAACTTTAAATCTAATTATTTTTAAGATATTAAATATGTGAAAGAGCTCTAGAACAGAAGAAAGAACATTTGCTGATTCAATATATGTTCTTAAGAATTTAAGCAAGATTGCATAAATTGCCAGAACTTTCCCTTCCTGAGTGTTAGCTCTAAATCACCTTAAATATTTTGTGAGTGAGATCTGTGCTGAATCAACTTTTTCTTACATGCAGCCTTTCTATCCTACTTTCACAATGGTCTACTGTATTTAAGCAGAGTAACAGCTGTTGCCTTCCCACCCCTGTGTTTACATCTTCATTTAAGCCTAAGATTAGCAAAAGGTAAAATAATATGTACTTCAGTGCCTCTTATAAAACACATACATTCTAAAAGATAAAGTTGCAGATGCAAATAACAAAACTTGTTGAAACTTAAGCAAAATGTTGCAAGAATCACCTTCTTCATAAGACTATTCATTTCTTCTTTAAATTCCAGAGTATATTTTCTGGTTTTCCTCTGCTGATGGAAAGAGTGAGCTTGTCATTTCATTAGTGCTGTTCGCTGGATGGAATGATGCGGGACATGGGGTGTGTTGGTGGGAGGGGAGATAAAATACAAGAAAGGGAGCAGAGAGGATTTTATGAAAAATAGCTAAATGAAATCTGTGACTTCGTATAGACAACCATCATATATTTATATCTTTATTTTTCTACTGTTCATGAATGGAATATTTTGATTAAATTTGATGTTATTTTACATGTTGCAACTTTAAAGGGAGAATCATGCAATTACCTATTCAAAGCACAAGAATAAAAGTTTATCTCGATTATTTTTCAGATCTTCAAATGTGGATAAAGACCAAGGTGATAAATATTAAAACCAATGATACTGAATGGTTTTAACCTTATCTGAGCTTTCCCACACAATACAAAATTCTTTGAGAAAAATGCTAGAGAGGACTCTTTAAAATGTCTGCAAAATGCACTTGAATAAAGTGTCCTTTCAAAGCTACAAGGGGGAAATTACAAAGTGATGATGCCTAATTTTTCAAACCTTTAAATCCTCAGGAGTGTATTTACTGTCAATACAGAGGCTCTGTTGGTTTCACATATTTTGTGGATAGTGATATTCTCCTTAAGTGAAATTGTCCACTTTTCTGGAACTAATATTTGATTTTTAAAGTGGATTCAATTTTTGATAGTTTGTTTTTAATATATTTCTATGATACTAATTTCTGAGTAGAGGATTTCATAGATGATTATTGAACAATGCTCCAGGCCAGCCTAATAACTGGTATAAATTACTTTTTGTTTTATTTCTAATAAAGTGATAATCATTTTCTCTCTGAGTCTTTACTATTCTGCTTGGTGTAAAGTGTAAAATTTGTAATTTCAAAAAAATTTATAGGCTATCAACGTGCCATCATAGAATTTAGAACTTTTATTTATTTTTTACCAGATTCATTGATTGTTTTAACATCTTAAAGTTTTTTTTTTTCAGTGAACATTTATTCATGCAGTCATTTCTTTGTAGAGTTTAGAATTTGGATAAAGAATATTACTTATTTTATGCTGCTAAGGATTTTGGTGTCTACCTAGCAAAATGATAACAATATTATCAGACAGTGAGTACTATAAGGATTTAGGTGCAGATTATAGTTCTAAATATGATGAGCAGCATAAGAATAGCTTATTTATGTGTTCATTGTTCATACTTTTTAGTCTTAATTAGAAAATGTCCTATATCCTGAGGTTGTAAGACCTGTTTTATAAATATATGCACCCATTGATCCAAATAAGAACAAATACAAGTTTGTCCTTTCTTCTTTCTCTATCTAATGGTGTTTTCTAACTGGTGAAAAATTTGCATAAATGTAAAATAATTTATGTAGTTTTTAAGGGTAACTCCTGAGAACTTGAACAGTCTCATTATACATTCAGTATAATTACTCTAGAAGTTTAGCATTGATATAATGTTGTTACATGGTATATAGAACACATTCAAATATCTGAGTTTCTTACTTGGTATTTAAAAAAAATTTAGACACACTTAGTGATTGCATGCTGTATTTCACTGTTGTCTCTTCAAGCTCAGTGAATCCTGAGTAGTGGATAATCCTTCTACCATGTTACATTGCTTCAAAATAGGATTAAAAATGTCTGTTGAGAACAAATGAGTTGTTATGATATGCCTCTGCCTCCCATGGTGAACGCTCATGAGTCCAGGACCAGCAGAACTAACCATCTGGGTTAGCCCAGTGTATCTGAAATTTAGTAAAGTGACTTCTGCTAGTTGCACATTTTATTTGTATGACATTTGACACACATCCTAGTGATTTACATGCCATTTTACTGGAGATTGATAATTACTACAGAAGACAAATATTGTTATCATTTTACAGATCCAAGGTGAGAATGACAGAAATTGAGATATTTGATAAATTTCTTGGTAAAGAACAAAGCAGAAACTTGAACTTAAAATGTCTGCAGTCAAATCTTATGTTTCTAGCTTTTTAAATTCAAATCTTTATGGATACATTATATATACACATCATCATCACATTCAACATCTCAACATCCATTCATGATCAAAACCCCACAGAAAATTGGAATAGACGAGCTCCAATTTTTAAATTAAAATATATTTGACCTTTACATGACTAATTTTTAAATTTGCTATTTTCATCTTGGATGTTTCTTCATTATATTACTGGAAATAGCTTGTGGAGCTATGTTCAGATTAGAATTCTCATTAATTTTACTTCTGTTTTGGATACTTTCCTTCTCCCTGGGACACAAGACCCAGCATCCACAAGTAAAAGAGCTGAGGTTTATTTGACTCATGGGTTCAGAAGTTTCAGTTTATGACTGAAAGGCTCAGTCACAGAATAACTGACTTCAAAGGTCTGCCACAGAGGAAAGCATGTCCTGAGGCCCAGGGGCAAAGAGAAAAAGGAGGGTCCTAGGAAGGGTCATTACAGGCCATGCTACTCCCGAGTCATGGCCCCCTGGCCTCTGCCCAGGCCCCACCTCCTAGGAATGAGTAATTGTAGAATCCTCATGATCCAATCACTTTCCAGCAGCCCCAGCTCAGGTCATATGAGTATTCTAGGGAACATTCTAGCACTAAACTGTACCATGCTCTCAATGTATTTTGCCTAATTCTTTACCTGAGTTTCTTTTGAAATATCATGGCAGAAACATCATTGGTTTACATTAATGAAGTCTCATTTGAAGAGTAAATTTGGAAAATTAAAACACTTCTTGAATAGTAAACCAAGTTATTAAAAAGTGAACAAGTAAAAATCAGGTTTTTGTTAAAAAGAAAGAGCATTATGTGATGGACTGCTTTGCAATATAATTAATCACAATATGCGTATTTGGAGAATAAAATTATGAATATTAATTTTCAACAATTCTTGTATTCCCCAAACATACATAATTGGAAATACTTGCAGACCAGGTTTAATATTTTACTTTTTAATTATAAAAGTTGTGATTAAAACTATTCTTAAAACTAAGGAAAGAGACAAGAATTTTTAAAGCTGTGGCATATATGGAATTTTATAGTATTAAAGATTTGGAAATTTTCATTCCCAAGTTTAAATGAGGGATGACCTTGTTGGATTCATGTGAGTCTCAATAGGGAATGGAACTTGCATGTTTTTTGTGTGGCATTTCTAAGGTGTATGTGTGTACACTGTGCACTAGTCAACACCATGCTGTAGGAAACACAGACATTTAAATACAGAAATGCAAAGCATGGGCCTTTAATTCAGTCACATCTGTCATCTCTGAGTTCATTTGAAAACCACGTCTGTCTTTCAAGATTGCTGACTCTAAGCTACTTTATCAACTTTGCTGAACCTGTATGCATTTGTAAAATGGGACTTACATAATCCAGCTGAAATTCTTTCTGTCAGAATAAATTAAACACTGAGAGTAAATGAATTATGCTTCCAATAGCAAGAGTTCTATCAGGAAAATCTAGTCAGACTTCCTTCTTAACTAAGAATGGCACACAAACTAAGGTAGCTTTGCTGGTCAGGAAAACTTTTAAATTAAAGACTGAAACTGTTGCTTTCAAATATATTATCAGTCTTTTTCTATATTCTTCTATTTCATTACTTCTGTCATTTATCTATGTAAGCTTTTGTAAGGATACTTCCTTCAGGTTATATTTTTCCTGGAATGCTGATATGTAAAAAACATAAATTCTCTGGCTGATAACTGTTGAAACAAACCTGCCTGGGGTGCTGAGAGAGTCTGAAATCCACCAGAGTAGGAGTGATGTGTCCAACCCTATATTCAAAGATTTACAACTGTATTTTCTTAAATCTCATTTTCGTTCAAACGCAACTTACAGTACATTTTCATACTGACCAAAATTTTGCTAGCTTAGTTATCATAGTTTAAAAAAAAACTTTGTTACTATCCAAATGAATTTTTATAATATCTAAGAATAATTTATTTTTGATAATATACATATCATAATTTATTGTTTATAAATAAAAAAGCAGCAAGTTTTACCCCACGTAATATGTTTATGCTTCTTAACTACCTATTACTCTGCATTTGTTTGAGGAAAGACATTTAAGAATTCAGGAGGAGGGAGTGATATTGTTCAGAAAAAAATGTCATTTGTTTGACAAGATGCAAGTTTTTATGGCTTTTAGTTTAAAAGGTTAAGACCTTACAGGTTAAGACCAGTATCATTTTTGTGACTGCAGGCATGGGCATGGATTTTCCAAACCTCTTGTGGAAATCTTACATATATTATGGCTCTGTGTTCCCCACAGCATGGATGCAGGATAGGCTGAGTTTCTGTGAGTGATTCTAGATACACGCCACTGAGAAAGCTCAGTTTTCTGAAATCCTTCTATGCACCAGTGAAAATAGTCCAGAGTTCCTGTATCCTGTTAGTGTTTTGAGAGAAGACTTTGCATCAGTCTGTTTTGAGTTACTCTAATGAAGTACATCAGGTTCTGTGACTCCAAAAAAAAAAATAGTTTTACATAGTTGCCAATTCTGAAGGTTTAAACATATGGTATGCCATTAGCTGATCTCTGATCAGGAGCTCATGGAGGACGGTGTCATAGTGTGAATGTGTGCAAGAGGGAGAGATTGCGTCACCTTTTCAGGGGCAAAGGCTTTCCTTGAAGGAGTCTGACTTGCTTTATTGAGAACTTACTCCAGAGACCAGCATGCCTTTTGAGGACAGCATCACCAGTGACCAGAGTTCCTCTTATGAGACACTTTGTGAAGTCTCCTGTTGTGACACCATACTGAAGAGTCAACTTTGCACACTTGAGCCTTTCTGGACAAATCATACATGAAGATAGCCAACATCATGCCCTAGGGGAGGCTGCCACTAAGTGGATAGGATGGCAGGAGCCCTGGGTGTGAAAATGGCAGCACTACGCACATGGTACTGCAACAGAGCTGAGTGAACATTAGAGATGGAGTCCAAACAGACACGTGGCCACTGGTGAGGTGATACACAGGTCACCCTGAAGTGCTTCACCTGGAGGCCACTGTGGAAACCATGTCCCTTTGCTGATTTTGAAATGTTCAAAATCCCACAGAGAATGGTAATAGTAAGGATGGAAAGTATATAATTGAAAAGTCTGGAGATAGCTATTTTTGTCACAAGTAATTGAACTTTGTACCGGATGGTGATTTGAACTTTTGCAGAACATCTTTTGACCATATTGTATATCCCAGAATAGAACACAGTAAATTCCACACTAAAGTAAAAGTGAAGTTGATAGATAAGAGAAAGTAGAGAAATAGATCTTTCTCAATGGAGAAGGGAATCAATGGCTGGAAGAAGAGGGGAGAGGAGTAAAGTGATGAGGAAAGGAATTCAGATGTGTTATGTATATGCACCAACTCCACACAGTTAATCAGAACATTTTGCCGTGGGTGGAGGAGGAAGAAGGAATGGGTGAGGCAATGTATTATGTACATGTACCAACTCCCCACAGGAAGGGAGTACATGTACTATAGATATGTGCTAATAAGAAAATGATACAAAAAGCCCTTTAGAATACACATAAACATTTAATATACTATCATGTGAACAACTTTTTCTTTTTCTTATTTTTTTTTTGCAGTAGTTCAGATGAGTCCAGAACCTTTACATTAATATATATCCCTTTAAAAATATTTTTCGAGGCATGAGTTTTCTAAGTTGTCTAAATTCAGCTTGAACTTGTCTCAGACTCACACAGTGTGGAAATCACACATGTGCATCACTATACATGTCTGAAACACATCTTTTATCCTATATGTTAGCTAGCAGTGCTTCTACTCTTAAACATCACCACCGTTCAATGAGCCATCCATTTCTCCCCTGTGGTCACCAATATGGAATGAACAATCTGTATAGTCACTCGCTTGTCCAGAGTTGGCAGCAGGATACAGCTGTTGGGAACTTCTTTGACACTGTGAAAAGAAGGACTGACCAGCCTCTTCTAGTTAAAATATATCTTGTGGAAACATGATTCTGAAAGAGTTTGTAGATTGTACTAAAATTTTTACTTTCAATTTTATTAACCTTAGTTAATAAAACTTAGTAAAACTTCTCTTAGTTGTAAAACTTAGTAAAATAAAACTTCTCTTAGTTGTTTTCTCTTAGGCCTGAGACATGAAAATGTCCATCAACTAGACAGATAGGAAAGATTTAAATGATTGCTCTGATATTCCGAATGGTTACTTCTGTTGTGGGGTAATGAAATGTATTACTCCTATCTCCTTCACTGTGCAAAAGTTTTCTAATTCCATTTTTTCAAGTTTACTAGATTCTGAATCTCACTAGATTGAAGGACAACAGTGGTATTTTTCTTCCATTTTGTGTCTTGTGCTACACAATAGACTCATTTGTCATTCTCTATATTAAAATGATGTGACAATGCATGGAGAGGAGCACGGGTGAGGGTTAATTCCACGTTATTTTCACACAAAGAGTGCAACAGTTGATCAGTCAACCTTCCATCTACGCTTCCGTGCTTCCATATAAAATGGGGTCAGTATGTCTTTTTTTCCTGGAGATTAATAGAAATAAACTGATAAAATTTATGGACACATTTAGTGAAATGATCTACACACACAAGATTTTTCTGTTTCTTACCTTAGTCACAGCTTCTCTCACAAGAAATCAACACTTGCTTGTCCGTGCACACAGGTGTCTCCCAGAGAACTGTAAAAGCCTCCTACTTTTGATTAAGCTTAGAACAATGTGTGTGCCTTTATTGTAATTCATATATAATTCATTTTCATTACAGAAATGGCTGATGTTGTTATTCCTTTATCTGAAATTTTGACATTTGTACTTAAACCTTTGTACACTTTTCCACAGTAAGCAAGAACAAAATAAAATATCTTTGTTGTGGTTTAAAACAGATACTTATTCTAAATATGTTTTCCCTGCAATTTGAACATTCATGAGCAACAAGACTACTGAAACCCAGCCATGCATTATGACAGCTTTTTAGAGGTAATATTACTAGGCAGCATTGTAGCAAGACTTAGTTCTGCTTGGAATAGTACATTTGCATAGAGTTTTTCTATTGAAATGGAATATGTGCACATTATAATTTTCCCACATTAAAGAGCAGAACATTCTGCCTCATTTTTTTCTCTTTCAAGTGTCAACTGTGCAAAGAGACCTTACTGACTTAAAAAAAATAGCATGTTGCTTCACATGAACTTCATCAAAATCAGCTTAAACTCTAAATACACAACCCCAAAGTTTCTCTTAAGGTTCTTATTCTCACATATTGATTAACAAAGTTGTAGCATACAGTACTGAGGATAAATTGCTCTTTCCATTTAAAGGCTCATCTCTCATAGTACATGTCCAAACTAGTCCATTTAATCAGCTCTACCATGAATTTTGGTGTTACTGATCAGAAGTGATCTATTCTGATCACATGTATACAGCAGTTTCTACATACAGATGTCTCATTTTACTCTCATTCAAGGACTGCAAAAAGGAACACAGCAACTTCCTTCTATGTAGTTCTTCTAATATTTCTTCATTTTAGTGAACTTCCAGCCCTTATTAATAGAGGTGAAGTCTCTATACTCACTCACGGTAAACTTAGACAAGACTTGTGACCTTTTTTTAAAAAAAAATTAAATCTTTATTGGTACATGATGAATACACATCATCATCACATTCAACATTAAGGGTTTGTACCAGAATATTACATGACTTGATTCTTTTTTTCCTCTTTCTGCGCGCCCTGCATCCCCCTCCCCCTACATGCATAATCTTTGTTTCCTTTTTTCTTTACTACTGTCATATTGTGACCTTTTTTGGCCAACAGAATACAGCTGATTGATAGTCCACTTCAAGCTCACCTCTCAAAGGCCAAGAGCATTTTTCACTATTGTGAAATGTTACTCATCTGTCTTGTGAACAAGATATTTTAGCACGCGGAAGGATTAGAGGTGATACGAAGGAAAGCTGCATGTTCTCAGCCCCAACTTGATAGACTACTGAAGCCCAGCTAACCATTGACCAGGCTGCAGAAGTCAGAGTGGCCAAAATCAAGATAGAACAGATATCTAGAAAAACCTTAACCTACGAAACATACAAATAGGTGTTACTAGCTACCTATGCTAGATCATCATTATGTGATTTTTGTTATACAGCAACAGGTAAGTAATACAGAAATAACTATGCTCCACCTAAATTGTTTCTACCATTTGAAACTAAGAGTAAAATATTTATTCAAGGAAGGTATCAATCAAGAAAAGCTTAAGATTTGGAGATTTTAAGTGTGAAAAAATAGCGATGCATATGTTAGTGTAGGCATTCCTAGGATGTTATTTAATATCATAGTGGAAATTGAATTGATTTCTTCTAGTTTTTTACATCATCATGAAATCATAAGAGAAAAAAAAGTGCTACAGAAAACTTGACTTCATAGCACTTTGAGCAATAAATTACTAAGAATAAAGATGATCTTAGCAAAGAATTTTCCAGTAAATATTTGCAACATATTTGAATTGGCTTTTCCATGATATTCAAAAGGAAAAAGATAATAAGCTTTCAGTGGTAAAAACTTTTTATGTCAAGTGCACAAGAGTGAATATCACCTAAGCTCACTTTTAAAAAGACTATTTTGCATAACCAGATTTAAATATAGAGGAAAATTGAGCTGAAAATAAAAAAAAAAGATTTCTCATATACTCCCTTCTAAAATACATGACCTCCGCCACCCTCAGCATCTCCCATCAGAGTAGTACATTTGTTATTTTCATTATCCAATACCTTTTTGTACCCTGAAATTTCAGTCTATCAAAATGCCAATTGTTGTCTTCCATCAGATACTTCAGCACTGATTATCTCTGTGCTTCTCTGTCAGTGGTTAGGCTTCTGCTCATTGTTCTGCTTTCTGCTTTTTTCCATATTAAACTTCACCTAAAACTTTTCATTTTTATAATTCTGTAGAGATAAATGTGACATTTTTACTCTTGAAAATGATCCTCCTTAGTTTTACTCAGAGAAAAATAGTTACTTAATAAATCTTTATACTCATTCAAAATTGTAATCTATGAAGATAAAATATGAAACTATTACGATCCTGGAATATATCAGTTAACTTTGACTAAAACATTTAAAATGATGAAAATATTGATGCAAACAGAAATTAATTTGAGTATTATTGGGGTTGGAAACATTTACAGTCTGTAGGGAAGAAGTCGGGAAAAATTTGTACTAGGACTAGTTATTCCTCTAACATAGGTAATATGTAATATTGAAAAATATGTGAATACCTGACATTTTGTTATGGTCAAATTTATGATTCAGTAGATCTGGTATTGGAATGAGATCACCTTCTAAGGTATAGTCAAAGCATGGCTTTAACAAAACTTTGTAATAGTGAAATTTTCCTAAGAATGGAAAAGAACACGAAGAAAAAGCATTGGCAAAGTTACTGAGACAGACAATCATTGTTACTTTTAGACAATGTAGAAATTCTAGAAGAAATATTATTAACAATGTAAATTAAGGGTACACTATAAAAGTGCTGGAAAAGTGAGAGTGAGAAATATATACCTAGTAACTCTGACAGTAATAAGTCTTTTTGCAGGAAATGAATAGGAGGTGCAGTGTGTGTGTGTGTGTGTGTGTGTGTGTGTGAGAGAGAGAGACAGAGACAGAGAGAGAGAGAGAGAGAGAGAGAGAGAGAATTAATTTTGGTTCTCTGAATTGTGAAAAACACATTTTGGTAAAAAAAAATCAAAAGAAATAAGATACAAAAGAACTGCAGAGGTTTGCTATTAGGATTCAGTAGTGATATTTAGTATGAAGAGAATGTTTTCCAGTCACAACAGGGCAACATGTGTAACCAAATACCATCTCAGTGCCCACCTCTCATGACTTCGGATTCCATGGAAAAGCAGGATGGCCTAAATTTGGTTCAAGAATATTTTATATTGTTTTTGATCTCATTTAGCCACCTGACCCAGCTGGCTGCCTCAGAATCATATTAATAAGCAAACCAGCACAAGATTTACTTCAGCCTTTGGCCCAACAAACAGCTTTCTATTTGCTCTGAGTAAATATATTGAATTTATTTTAGCTTTTGAATCATTTTTTGGTTGAATAAAAATATTGGAGCACCCAAAAATATATTTGGAAGCATTTGAGTACACATAATACTAAATCCCTAAATTTCTGCCCTGAGACTGGTGAACTTGTGGGAACTTATCTTGTGACTGAAGTTCAGCAGAAAAATCATAGCGGTATTTTGCAATATGTGTGGGTCTACACACAAACATCTTTAGTGGAGTTTGCTTAACTCTGATAGGTAAGTGAGTGGAAGGGACAGGAAAAGTTGAGCTTGTATAATGATGCCCACTGCTAACTTCATGATGTTTACTTGTAAAATAAAGCACATGCTTACCTAGTTTGAAGAAAAACTCATCCCCCTGATGGTTGTTTGTTAATATATCATTAGGAAAAACAGACTGTGAGAATCACATTAACAAAATTGTTATGCTACAGGAAGACAAAAATTATGTGCTTTATGTGCAGCTGTTAGTTGTACCTGATGCTGAAGATATAAAATCATGGTTTTCTTGTCTCCAGGCCCACGCCGGAAGAGCGCCCAGGGACTGAGTTTAGCAGCAGGCGGCTC
>PVIR01039418.1:0-13945 GCA_004026965.1 Petromus typicus
GCCGGAACCACTGAGCTATATCCCGGCCCACAAAACTTCCTCTTTATTAGATTGTATACACAGATCTAGAGTGAAAAATTAAATGTTGGACTTGATATCACTTAGAAAATTTGAACTTCTATATATGAAAAAATTATTACTTTAATGTAAACATATTGAAATTGTTGAATAGAATTAACTTAATAGGTAGGCTATGAAAAAAATCACTTAGAAATAATTGGATTTACTAGACTTAGTTAAATTTGTATCAGACTGAATTTTGAAATTATCTTTATTACTTTTTGTTTTGTTTTTGAGATAGGGTCTCACTTTTTGTAGTTCAGGCTGGCTTTGAGCTCAGCCTCAAACTCACATCACAGCAATCCTCCTGCCTCTGCCCCCCAAGTGCTGGATTACAGGCATGAGCCACCATGCCTGGCACTGTGGTACATGGTGCTGATTGCTGCTGGGCACAAGTCTTCATGCCCAGTATTGTATGTAGTTTCTGTGGACTGAACCCGGCCCTTGTGCTTGGAACCACTGAGCTAAATCCTGAAATTATCTTTATTTCTTAGACATCTATCTATATTATATAAAAGTATAGACCCTGTGTAATAACTGACAGATATCAATACTTTCTACTTCATTTATGTAAGAGTAAATAATGAACAAAACACAATCCTGTTTCTCCTGGTCCAGCACATGACAAAAACAGTTTCACCTTGAATGAAGTTTAAGACTTTATGCTCAGCAAAAATTCAACGGTCTAGCAACCAGAATCCTCTGGGGATGTTGTTTTCATATCATCGTTTAAACTCAATTTATTAAAAGGCTGTTATCCAGTTTTCTTTATTTATGAATTGTACAATAGAATGAATTGCATAAAAAGGATATATTTTTCTTCTGTGGCCATAATGTATACAACTTCCTCAAGAAGGGGTAAAATATTATAAACTGTTCTGGTCATACAAGGATAATCCCCACCATTTTCCTTGGTTTGCTGAGAATACACGGGATCCTGTGATGCACTTATGTCCTGACTTGTAGCTAGGAGCCTCATGTGTGCAGGAAAAGGGAAAATTCAGCTACAGTCTCTTTCCTTGTGCTGTGGACCAGTATAGACAAGAATAATATAGAAATTAGACAAGATATAAAAGATAACCTTTCTCACTTTTCTTGGAAATACTTTGAGGATTTACATTTCAATTTGATAAACACTTGGTTTTCTTTATCATCTTGGCATCTATAATTTTCTGTATATCCAATTGTTATTTATGGACATATTTTTTTATAGAAAACAATGATTAAGATTTCCAATATACCAACTTGATATACTTGAAAAGTAGAAAAGATACATTACCCCATTGCTACATTTGTGCTATGAACTACCTATTTCCAGAGTCATAATACAACATAAGGATAATATAGCACATTCTAAATGCACTAAATGTACAAACCTAAATGTATCAACCCAGGGACTGAGCACACACTAACCTTGTAAAAATAGAATATAACAAAATGCAAGAGACTTTTGCAGTAAATGTGTTTCATTTTTGATTTCTGCTGGTTCTCACCAGATAGTCTTCAGCCAGCTGTGCAATGTGTGTTTCCTTAAGTGCTGTGGACCCAGGTTTATTCAGTGCTGGCTTCATGTACTGAATGAGCTCAGTAAAACTAGAACATTAAGTAATACATCATCTTAAAGGTGATGGTCCATCACCCATAGGTGATTGGTAGTGGTAGAAATATCCCTGAGTTCATTTCCCAGTAGCTGAAAGTTTTGATACTTGATTACTAAGTAATACTATTTTTTTTTCAACTATAAGTTCTTTCATAGAAGCAGTATGTAGAGGAGTCCCTGTTAAAAACTAAGCTTGCAAATAGCACGTTTCCAATAAGAGAAAAGGAAACAGTCACTTAGAAAATCAATTAAGTCACATTTGACACCCCCCCCACCCCCCGTGCTCCCTGGGGATCCCAGCTTCCTAATTTCTAAAATGAGGTGGTTGGAGTAGACAGCTCCAAAGTGTCTACCAGTTGCAGCACCCTCAATTGTGCTGATTTGCATCACATTACTGCCTAATACCAGAAGAGAGGGCTGAGTGGGCAAACCCGGATCTTAAGAGATTCCTTCCCTGGGTCCTAAGATTCTGCCTTCTTAAACTCCTAACTTTGCATTGTTATTCTACAAAGGGAGGTACATTGGAAAGACAAACTATCATAACATCAGTCATGTTGTTTTCTCACCTGTTATTTAGCAACACTGACAACAGATTAGTTGTTTTATTTTTCAAGGACAAAGATGATGTCATGCACGTGTGATATTTAGGAGCAATGAGTGGCATCTGGTCAATGAACCAAGCGGCCTTTCTCCTAGACATTATCAAATGCGGAGCCACATCCTGCTTTTGATCTGTTTGCTCTTTGTGATCTAACCCTTCAGGTGTGAGCTATTTTTATGCATGTTATCCATCTCAGATTCTCTCTAAAGAATACCAAAAGAGTTCGGGGCAGGGGGATGCCTTTGGAAATGTCCTTGTCTTTCTTTAGTCCTGAATTTATCAATATAAGATTTAACATTTTGGTTGTTCCCCTCATGGGCCTACCTTGTGGCATTAAATACAGAAATACTTGGATCCATTGAATGAAAACTTCTCCGGACTAGGTTGAATTCAGTTGGATAAGTACTTGCTGAATGCTGGGAGAGTTGAACTCCAACAAGTCTATAGTTCAATCTGAGGGATATATACTGTTTAGTATTTAATGAAGTGGAGTACAAGAAGTCACCAGGAGTCAGGTAGATGGCTGAGACAGAGCAGATGGGAAAGAATCCAAGAACAGAACTATAGGCTATGCTTTAGAAGTGTTCTGTAAAATTATATGACACTATAAGAATACCTACCTGATACCTATGTGATTAGATCTAATTTCAGTTACTAAAAATAATTGATTTGGTATTATTGCTTTTTGAACAAGTGTGCCAGAGGCAAGAAAAATGTCAGGCATGTAGTTTATGTTCAGAAAATATTTGTTGTTGAAGTTTATAAGTTAATGCAACTTCATCTTTCCATTTGATTAAACTGAGTTTCTTTCAAATCAGCACCACTGAATCACCTAAACGGTAAAACTATTCTTATTTTACTTCTCACTTTTGAATGACCAAATATCACATACAATTCTACTTTGATAATTATTTTTTTATTTCTGCAATCTGAAAGTATCCCATTGCTTCTTAACATTTATTTTATGCTGATGACATAGTTTTATTTTTGTTAATTGGACAGACGTCATAGGTAGCATCTTTTTTCTTTGGTTGCTTTTGCTATCTCTTTCTTATGTCATTGTGATATTTATAGGTTTAGGTTCTTTTTGTTTGGGACTTATATGTTTGGCAATTCCTACTATTTGATTAATTCTTGAAAATATTTGTCTTGTTTCATTTTCTATCTAATTAGAGAGGCATCATAAGTTTTTATTCCTTTTGCAAATCTGTTTCAAATATTAGATTTCTTTATCCTTCTACATTAACATTGGGAAATTTCATAAAGATTATTTTCTTGCTTAATAATTCTCCTTGATTTCATTTAATTTGAACAAATCCCCTTATTTGATATTTTAGTTTTCATATATCAACCTCTTTATACATAATAATGTTTGTTAAATAGTTCCTTTTTTCTATATCATAGTTATTTATTATGCTTCTTGTATCTCATGGTTAAATATATAAAACATTTTTATACCACTAAATTGCTTTATGAAGTAATGTCTTGTCATGGCTGCTGTCTCTGGTTTATAATGAAGCATGTCTTTGTGTATCTCATAATTTCCATATATGTTCTCAGATGTCTTGGGACATAAACATGAGTAATTCTGTGGCATTTAATAGAAACAGTGGTTTTCTAGAATTGCATTATATTTTTATTAGAAACACAGAGACATCATCAAATATTCTATCAATAATTCAATTTGAAATACTAAATCACATTTGACTCAGGCACATGTTTAAAAATTTCCATTTTCCCTTTAAATTCCAGTTGAAGACAAGATTCTTTTTCAGCATTTTGTGATACTTTTTATTTTTAAATTCAGTTCAGTCTTGGTGATGTTGCATGTGGAACTATAGGTCAGATTTTTAGTTTTCAACTGTTTAGTAGTATGTTGGCTGTTGGTTTGTCATAAATTTCTTAAAAATCAGATTGAGATAAAGACCATTTATTCGAATTTTCTGTGGGATTTTTTTTTAACATGAATGGATGCTGAATTTTGTCAAATTCTTTTTCTGAATCTATTGAGAGTATCGTGTCATTTGGCTCTTTTGGTAGGATGTTTATATTTATTGATTTACGTATGCCAATCCATTTCTGCATCACTGGGGTAAATCCTACATGGTCATGATATATAATTTGTTGATGATCTGTTGCACTTTAGCAATACCTTATTGTGGATTTTTACATCTATATTCATTAAGGAGATTGGCCTTAAGCTCTTTTTTTTTTTTTTTTGATTGGTTCTTTCTCTAGTTTTGATATCAGGGTAATACTTGCTTTAAGATGTGATTTTGGGAATATTGATTCCCTTTCAACTTCACTGAAGACTTTAAAGAGTTGTGGCATTTGATCTCTAAATTTCTTGTAGAATTCAGCAGTGAAACTATCAGGATATAGCTTATACTTTGTTGGTAATTTTAAATTATATTTTAAATTTTATCAACTGATATTGAGTGATTTGAAATTTTATTTCTTCTTGATATATATTACAAGACTTTCTTCTTGTAATTCTAAGAATGTGTCCATTTCTTCTGTTTTCTACTTTATTAAAGTAGAGGCTTTTGAAATAAGTATTGATGATCTTCTGAATTTTTGTAAGGTCTGTAGGAATTTTACCTTTCTCATTCTTAATTACATGAATTTATGTCTTTCCTTTATTTGATAAAGTTGGTTTTCTCTTTACAGTCAGGAACAAGACAAGAACATCTTCTATCACCACTTTTATTCAATATAGTTCTAGAAACATTATTCAGAGGAATTAGACAAGAAAAAGAAATAAGAATGAAGATAGGAAAAGAAGTTAAATTATCATTATTTATGAGTGATATGATAAATTTACATAGACTATCTCAAATTGTCACCAAAAGACTTATAGATTCAGTGACAAAATTCAGTAGTATAGTTGGATACAGAATAAACTGAAAAATCAGTGGAACCCAGGTACACAAGGAATAAACTCACTAAGAGACGAATTAGTGAAACAGTATCTTTCAAAATAGCATTGAATAAAATGAAATACTTAGGAGTCAATCTAACAAAGGAAGTAAAAGATCTTTGTATTAAAAATCACAGAAGTTTGAAAAAAGAAATTGAAGAGGACATCAGAAAATGAAAAGGTTTCCTTACTTTTGGGTAGCCAGAATGAGCATAATGAAAATGGTCATATTCCTCAAATTGTTATACAGATTTCATGAATTCTCAGTCAAAATACTATTAGCATACCTATCAGAAGTAAAGGAAGTGTTCCTAAAATTCATTTGGAATCATAAGAGACTTAAAATAGCAAAAACAATTCTGGCCAATAAAAGCAAGTTACGGAGGCTTCTAAATTCCTGAACTGAAATTATAAGGGTTTTTTTATTTATTTATTTTTGTTTGTTTGTTTTGTTTTGTTCATTTTTTAATTCTTTTTTTTTCGAGACAGGGTCTCGTTTTGTGGTTCAGGCTGGCCCCAAGCTCAGCCTCAAACTCACATCACAGCAATTCTCCTGCCTCTGCCTCTCGAGTGCTGGGATTACAGGTGTGAGCCACCATGCCCGGCACTGTGGTATGTGGTACTGGTTGCTGCTGGGGTGAGTCTCCACGTCCAGTATTGTTATGTAGTTACCGGGGATCAAACCCGGGTCCTTGAGCTTGCAAAACAGGCGCCGGAACCACTGAGCTATATCGCCAGCCCCTTAATTGAAATTATATTACAGAGATTCTGTGATGAAACAGCAGGTACTGGCAAAATAAAATGAAAGACAAAACCAAAGAGTAATGAAACAGACTAGAAGTTCTAGGAAGATCCCTAACCACTCTTGGAACCTTATCTCCAACAAAGAAGACAATAGTGTTCACTACTTTTCTATACTGGAAAAACTGGATTTCTACATACTGAAGACCAAGATTAGGTCGATGTTTCTCACTGTGAACTAAACTAGAATACAAATGTATCAAATATTTAAATATTAAAATGAGAACACTATATCTATTGGATGAGAAAACAGGTAGAACACTTGAGGACACAGGTGTAAATAAATACTTTATCAAGAAAACCCAGAATGCATGGGCAACAGTACAAAGCATCCACAACTGGGACCTCATCTTATTCAAAAGCTTTTGCACGGCAAAAGAATCACCACCAGAGTCAAAAGACAGAAAACACAGTGGGAAACAATTTTAGCCTGTGGTTCCTCAGACAAAGGACTAATAGTTAGAACATATAGAGAATAATAATAAAAAAAAATCTTCCCACCCAATTAAAAAAAAAGTATCTGAGATGAATAGATACTTCTTAGATGAAGAAATAGACACAGCGAATAAGTACAGGAAAAATTGTTCATTCACAAAAATTGTTCATTTATAAAATACAAATGAAAACAATGCTGGGATTCCAACTTACTCCAGAAAGGAAGGCTGCTATTAAGAAATCAACCAACAACAAACTCCGATGGTAGCTGAGAGAAAACGAAACCCTCATATGAGTGAAGACTGGTGAAACTGCTGTGGAAATAGGTAGTGAGCCCTAAAAAATCCCTAGGAAAAGAAGTCTCCTTTGACCTAGTTATTCCCCTTCTGGGAATCTTCCCAAAAGAATTAAAAGCATCATACTACAGAGATGGACACACACTCATATTCCTAGCAGCATAAGTGGTAATAGTTAAATTTTAGAAACAACCCAAATACCATTCAATTGATGAATGGATTTTTAAAAATGAGGTTAATTTATATAATGGAGTATGATTCAGCCATAAAGATAAATATGTAACATTGCTAAGTAAATAGATGCAACCTGAGAACATACTTTTTTTTTTGAGAACATACTCTGAAGAGAAATAAATTTAACACATATGTGTAGCTACTGCAGTTGCCTCTCTGATGGGAAAAACTAAAAGTATATATAAAGAATAAAAATAATAATAGACATTGTAAAATGAGAAGAAATTATATTGAGTGTGAGTATGAGATCATTTGGAAATATTTAACATGTTTTATGCAAAAAAGAAGATACAGTATCAGTAAGAAATGAGCTGAGAGATAGACTAGCAAATGAAAATATATTCTTTTAAGATCCTGGTACATAATATTTTTATTGTTATAATCAAGTAATTTTTATACAAAGGTATATCTCTTCATATGATGGCTTTTATGTTTCATTAATAGTTACTTGTATTATATTTTTAAAAAGGCTAAGATATTAATCCTGCCTTTGGTGTTTTTACATTGTGACCATAATAACTGACACAGAGGTGTTTTGTACACTAGAAATGTGTAAAAATATCCATCGTATCATCTGGCAGGAGGCACACTTCTTGGGCCCACAAAAGTCCTACTTCTCTCTCTAGGTATGCCATGACTACATGGTTCAGACTCTTATTCCACAGGCCATTTTTAAGGTTGTTGTATGCTTAGTAAGAATTCTAAGTCATGAATTCTCAGTCAAAATACTATTAGCATACCTATCAGAAGTAAAGGAAGTGTTCCTAAAATTCATTTGGAATCATAAGAGACTTAAAATAGCAAAAATAATTCTGTTTTTTCTGTCTACCCTGTCTTGTAAGAAATGAGATAGTTACTCCTTTCCTAGAATAAATGTCATACTTGCTTATTATTCATTATACATTTGCTAGATTCCCAACCTAAGTGTTTACTCAGCTGTACCATAAATCCGCTGGATATGTGGCACCCATCTGGGACATTTCATATCACTCTCAAGGAGTGTGAGGAAATAAAAGCAATAAAATATGTTCATGTTCATTATGTTTGTAATGTTGTGAGTAATAATTTCCTGGTCTCTAGCCCAAAAGTCTCTAGTTTTCTGCTAGCATAAATGAACAAGAACAGGTTAAGAAACTGTTCCGTGAACTTGTGTAAAATCAAGTTATGGCTCCGTTACTTTCTTTGCAGGAATCCTCTAAGAACAGTACATTTGTGATTTGGAAGTAATTTCACTGCTGTAAACTTATACACAACTGTAAGAACCATTACTTGTCATAAAATATGAATAGTAGTTTGCACAAAGAAATGACTTTTTGTAGAAAAATCAAAAAACGGGATTATTCAAGACTATTTGCAAGGCAACCTTGAAAAAACAAATAACAAAAATGTAGAAATTCTGAACATTTGTCTTATAAAATCTCCAAATCTTGCTATTTACTTAAAGGAAATACAATTCTGATCCATTTTCAAAATATGAAGAAATGTATTGTAAAGAAAAGCTAGAGAGAACAAAAAGATATATACATTAAAACACGTAGATATTACTAATTATTATATTTAAACATTTTTTGATATTGATTGAGCAATAACCTAAATAATATATGAAATAATCCAGAAAATTTAACACATACTTAATATTTGAAAATAGTAAGAAAAACTTGTTTTTGTATAAAAGTAGCAGTATAAAATCTCCTGTCATGCATGTTGTTTAAAATATTTTTTGGAATAAATTAGATCATATCTTAGGGTCAGCAATCTGTATATAAGAAAAAAACATTAAGTTTAAGCATTAAATACTATTAGCTAGGAATTGACCATTCATGCTCTCATGGTAAAGAGTAGACAAATTTTACTATACTCTTCTCTCTGATTCTCCATGCATTTTATATTTTATGTAACATTAAGGTTAAAGAAAGGTTATTTCTTTATTTCTTATTTCTCTGTGCTTCTTAGAAACATACTCTGTATTAGTCAGATTTCTGTCACTGAGACAAAATCCTGAGATAAATAAAGGAGGAAAGGTTTATTTTAGTTTCTGGCCTCAGAGATTTAGTCCATGGTTCCCTGGCCACGTTGCCTCAGGCCTATGGTACTATTATGGCAAAGTAATTATGTAGAGAGGCTGCTCACCTGATAGCAAATAGGCAGAAAAGAATGAAAGGAAGGTTCTGGGTTCCATGATTTCCTTCAAGGGGACTCCCTAATCACCTGCTTTCCACCCACTAAGCCTCATCTCTTAAAAGTTCCATTAAGCATAGTCGAGCTTTACCATGTAATAGTGTAGAGAACATTTAATATCCAAATCAGTGTCTCTTTCCATGTTCTGTCACTGAACTGCTGAATGTAACATTGGAGTTACAGGCAAAGATGGGCTTCACTAATTTGATACCTTTTCTATTAAGACTGACTTCTACTACTCTAAACACAGATCAATGCCAGTATCAAAGGTCAATTAATGAACCACAAAAATGAACAAAATGAATGAAACTAACCAAGTTTGAAAAGGCAGAGAAGTTAGGCCAGAAAAAAGATACAGAAATTGGAGAGGAAAGAAAGTTATCTCTACTTGCAAGTGATTTGATTTTATATATAGAAACCTGTAAAAATTCTACACACTCCAAAAATAATTTGTATGAGCTGATGAAGAGATACATAGAGTTGCAGAAGACCAAGTCAAGCATTTCTATACATTAATATTGAACAATATGACAAAGAAATAAAATATCCTCGAACAAAAGCATAAAAAGAACAAAAATTTGAAATAGTATAAACAAGGTTATCAAAGACTTGTACATTACAGCCATTTATGGATCAGAAGATATTATATTATTACAATGTCCATACTACCTAAAGAGCTCCATGGATTTAATTAAATCCACATAAAAATCTCAGTGACATATTTTTCAGAAACAGAAAAATTCACTCCAAAATTTATATGAATTCTTAAGGGATTCACAAAACAACTTGACATAGAATAAAGTTAACAAACTTAACAAAGTTTCCTGATTTCAAGATATTTATGGAGTTAGAGTCATCTAAACAGGGAAATATTTGCATAGAGACAGACAGATGAAATAGTTTAGAAGCCATCAAAAGAAAACCCTGAGTACATGGTCAAATGATGTTCAACAAGGTTGGCAAAAATTCACATTAGAAAAAGAACAATTTCTTTAAGAAATGAGGTGGGAGAACTAGATGCATATACCCTGCCGAATGAAGAATAAGTTGAAATCTTACCCTATATAACATCCAAAAATTTAATTCAAAATAGAGTGAAAACTGAGATGCCTTCAAAATATAAAATATCCCCCAGAAAATTTTAAAGGAAAATCTTCTTGAAGTGGACTTGGAAATGAATTCTTGGGTATGAGCTGAATGATATAAAAATAGGCACCTGAAATTATTCTAATGGCACAACAGTGTGGAAAGGCATCTTGTAGAATGGGAATCAAACCTGTGAATCGTCTACTTGTTAATAAGTTAAATTATGAGTATATAGGAAACTTCTACATTTCAACAACTAAAAACTCTAAAGTTTAATTTAAAATGAACAAAATAAGTTAATATATATCTTTAAAAACTTCTATATTCAGTCAATATAATTTTTCAAAGATAATTCGTAATCAGAAATACAAAACTACAATGAGATATTTCTTCATACACGTTAGTACAGCTGTTATCAGAAAAACAGAAAATAATAACTTGGTGAACATATGGATTAAACTGACCCTTTATACATATGGTAAAATATTGTGTCCACAATGGAAAACAGTATAGTTGTACAAAATTTAAAGAAGATCTTTTATATGTCCAAAGTCCTAATTCTAGGTAGATATCTGAAAGAATAGATGGAAGGTGTGAAGGAGGTATGTGTTGTCCAGTTCAAAGTAACAGTATTTGTAAAAATCAGCAATAGAACAATCCAAATGTTCATCTACAGATGAGCAGATTAAAAGGGTGTGACATGTACATACAGTGCAATATTACCCAAAATTAAAAAGTAGGAAAATTCTGTCAAGTGGTGTAACATAGATGAATCTTAAAGGCATTTTTCTATGTGAAATAATGGATAAAAATAGAAGTACTGAAGAGAAACAAGACAAATCTTTTATACTTACCCAATGTATGAAATATGTAAAGTATTCAAATTAATGGAAATGGAAAGTAGGATGGTGTTTACCAGCGTTTGAAGGAGAAATAGAAGAGCTAATGTTTAATGAATGTAGAGCTTCAGGTTTGCAAGATAAAAAACTCATATGAATCCACTTCTGATCAATATAAATGTATTTAACACTACTAAGCTATAAATATAAAGTGCTTAATGATAAATACTATGTTATATATATTACAAAATAATTTTGAGTATGATCTTATCAAATATTGATATTTCTGATAAGTATGTTGATTAATGTGAAAAATATATTGCAGTAAACTACAAAAATGTAAGTTGTTCCACGGGAGGGTCTTACACAGAAAAGGTATGTTTTCTATTTGTAAGTGGTGTAATGATGTGGTTCACATATTTTTCTGAAATTCTGAGTAGTATATTGAACTCATTACTTATGGCATGACTGCAGTTAGGAAAATTAGTTGTAGACCCACGCCAGAAGAGTGCCCAGGGACTGAGTTTGGCAGCGGTGGCTCGGAAATGGCGAATGCGCCACCAAATCTGCGTCACCAAATCTGTGCTGGGGTTAGAGCTTACTGGCCTCCAAGCCCACACTGGAAGAGTACCCAGAGACTGAGTTTAGCAGCGGGCGGCTTGGGAAACAGCAAATGCACCACCGAATCTGTGGCACCGAATCTGGGCCAGGGTTGGAGCTTACTGGCCTCCAGGCCCATGCCAGAAGAATGCCCAGGGACTGAGGTTAGCAGCGGGCGGCTCAGGAAACAGCGACTTCACCACCGAATCTGTGCCGGGGTCGGAGTTTACTGGCCTCCAGGCCCATGCCAGAAGTGCACCCAGGGATTGAGGTTAGCAGTTGGCGGCTCAGGAAACAGCGGCTGCGCCACTGAATCTGTGCCGGGGTCGGAGCTTACTGGTTTCCAGGCCCACACCTGAAGAGCACCGAGGGACTGAGGTTAGCAGGTCAGAGTCTGACTTTCTCCACGGCAATTGCAGAAGCACATCCAGTCACCTTGTATTGGTGAGTAGGTGGGCCTGTTGGAACATCAGCCCCTACTATTGTAGCTGCACAGGGCCTACAGCCTACTGGCCTCCAGGCCAACTGCACAAGTGAGCCCAGAGACTCTGTATTGGTGAGCAGGTAGGCCCATTGGAGCCTCAGGCAGCGCCATGGTAGCAGTGCAGGAGCCAGAGCCTTCCTGCCTCTAAAGCAGATGGGAGAAGGTGTTCTGACTGTATTCATTGAGTGTCTTATATGGTGTGCCAGAACTAGGGGTTTTTCTTTAGGTCCCAAAAAAGACTGCAAAGAACAACCCAGGAAACACTGCTATTTTAAGGTTCCTAACTATTAGGAGGAAAGTGACTTGCAACAAACAGCGTCAGAAAACAGGGAAGGTCAAAGATGAAGAAACACTCAAAATCTCAGATACAAAGATCCTCACCTCAAGGTAACACAGGGGGAAGGGAAATAGAGAAGTTTGAAGCCCAGTCTTCAGGATCCTCAGAAATGGTAACCAAAGCAAATCTAGTAAAATGGAAATCAGAACTGATCTCTGAGATGAAAGCAGAGATATTGGACTCTGTCAACATGATGATAAAGCTAAAGAGGAAATCATGGAGTTGATAGAATCCAAGATAGCAAAAGCAATGGAACCTTTTAAACACCTACAAGCAGAAGCCCAGGAAATTAAGAAAGAAAATGAAAGCCTGCATAATAGACTGAATTTGGCAGAAGACCAAATTTCAGACCTAGAAGACAGGATCTCAACCAATGAACTGGAAAGGCATAATCTATGGAAAAAAGCAAGCGATAATGAAAAGTCAATCCAGCAGCTCCTAGATGATTCAAAGAAGAATAATATAAGATTGATTGGAATCACTGAGGAAGCAGAAGACAATGCTAAAGACATCAAAAAGCTATTCACACAGATAATAGCAAAAAGCTTCACAGAAAAAGGTAAAGAATTGGATATACAAATATATGTAGCATACAGAACACCACATGTCCGTGACATGAAAAAATCTACACCTAGGCATATCATCATAAAAGTTCCAGATATTCAAAAAAAAGAATGAAATACTGAAAGCAGCCAGAGAAAAGAAAACAGTTACATTCCAAGGGAAGCCCATCAGGATCACAGTGGACTTCTTAACTCAAACACTCAATGCAAGAAGAGCCTGGAGTGAAGTCTTTCAAGCCCTAAAGGAAAACAACTTCCAACCCAAACTAATGTATCCTGCAAAACTATCCTTCAAAATTGACGGGGAAATAAAATACTTTCATGACAAAGAACACCTGAAAAGCTTCACAAATACAAAACCTATGCTCCAAAACATTAAAAAAAATATCCTGGAGAAAAATAAGGAAAGCTACAAATCCATGAGATATAACCGAGTCGACCCATGGGACCAAACAAGAAACTGATGGGAAAAGGGCAAAAGTAGAATAACACAGCCAAGAACAGGAAAACATGGCAGCACTAAATTTACCTATATCAGTCATAACCATTAATGTCAATGGACTCAACACGTCAATTAAGAGATACAGACTGGCTGAGTGGATCAAAAAGCAAGATCCTACAATCTGCTGCATAAAAGAAAAATACCTAATTCAGAAAGAAACCCATGGACTGAAAGTAAAGGGATGCAAAACAATACTCCATACGACTGGAAACAGCAAGAAAACAGGAGTGGCAATTTTATTTGCAGACAAAATAGACTTCAAGCCAAAGCTGATAAAGAGAGATAAAGATGGACACTATCTTTTAGTTCAGGGAAAAATCCAAGAGACAGAAATCACAATCTTAAATATCTATGCTCCAAATTCTAATGCACCCAACTATATAAAACAAATATTAACAGACTTGAAAAA
>PVIR01039419.1:0-15409 GCA_004026965.1 Petromus typicus
AACCCAGGACCTTCTCACTAATCATATCCTAAGCCCTTTTAATTTTTTATTTTGAAGACAGAGTCTTGATAAATTGCTACATTCCTCAGGTTAGGATCCTCCTGCCTTAGCCTACAAGAGTGCTAAGATCACGGCATGCACTGAGCTTCTTATGTGGTCAACTTTGTGCTCTTTCATTGCCCTGCTATGTAATGTACACACATGTCATACTTAGTATAAAGCACAACATGAGGAGTTAGTGAGGAGTCAGGGACAGGAAAGGAAGTAGACTGTTTACCTATAAAATCTGTTCTGAGGAAGAGTGCACAGCAGAAAGCAAGCAGCAGCACCCGGAGCTGCGGTCTGTTTTACAGCCACACGGGCATACACACGGCCTGGGCGGTACCTGAGCTTTACTGGGTGAAATGCACGTTTCTCAGCTAGTGTAACAATCTTTATGTTCTCAAAGTCATAACCTTTTTCTGTACATCAAAGTCCTTGGGAGTTGACAATAAGTGGAATTTTAGGACATGGGCAAAATATTTGAATGATAATGTCAAAGAAATTATGGATTTTCCTTTTATTATTACCAGCTAGTCTTGTGTTAAATATCTCTAATTTTTCTAGATAACTGACAATGGAACCTATAGTTGAGACTTGTAAAAACATTTTACCTATTAAAAAATATGAAAAAAAAAAAAAAAAAAGAATCCATGGCTTGAGTTTGAGCATTTCAAAGCTGGTATTTGCAAACTCAGAAAAAAAAAGAGCTTTTCATTAATCCATGATTTTGGAAACAGTTACTCTTAGGCCACAACCACATAGAAATACAAAAATCCTAATGGGCCTATTTTCTTACTAAGCCTGTAACAGTTTACGTTCACCTAATGGCCTCAGGTTATGAGCAAACTACTCAATTAGAGAATTTAGGCTGGTTGCCCACATATTTTAGAGCAAATTATCCCTTCACAAATGCAGAACCCCCTATATAAAAAGCCTAACCAGTATTTCCTGTAAAAAAAAAAATACTATTCCCTAAATTCCCACCTTGAACCTACTAAGAATTTTTCTTTTTGCTAGGGCAAAGATTTTATGGAAATATTTGTTTTTATATCACATACCTTACTGTTGGTCTTCTTGTCAGCTTGTGTTTTGACCTTAAATCAACTTAGAAATTATAATTTAAAAAAATCCTCCTAAATAAGATATTTCTTTTCTGAGTACTTTTCTAAATACTTAAGAAGAGAATCCTAAATGGAAAGATGTAGAATTCTGCCAGTTCTTTGGTAACAGATCTTCTGCTTGGGGGGTTAAATGATTTTCATGGTTATCCTTAACACTTACTTTTTCTTCTTAGGGCTCTTTCATTTAAAAGGGGGTCGGTGCTTCCAATCTATAAACACCCATTAAAAGTTCTCCACCCTTTTATACTTGGCTGCTGGTCTTAATTGTCTGCAGATGGGTGAATCACTGCATTTTTATTTCAAAGGTAGAGATTTGCAAAATGTAAACGGGCCTACCAAAAGTTCTAAATCATGATTCTCAGCACCCATTAAAGGCACTTATGTGTAAAGGGAAATAAATTCAATGAGAAAGTGTCTCTTGGTCATAAACATTTTCACCCACATCTAGGAAAAAGTGTATCGCTATCAATGGTTTACATGAGTAGTCAGCACAAACAGTACTTTGTTAGAGGGTTATTTTTAAAATTCACGCAAAATTTGGAAGGAAAAAGTGTTCACAAAACATTCTTTTTTCTTACCGGAGTTGACAGATGCTATGTCACTTACCTTATATTCACTAACTCAAAACAAAAGCATTTGCTATATTTTACACAGCAAAACTAAAAACCCAAAGCAATATAGACTTATTAAAACTAAACATCGGCTGGGGATTTAGCTCAGTGGTTCCAGCGCCTGTCTTGCAAGCGTGCAGACCGGGGGTTTGATCCCTGGTAACCACATACAATACTGGGTGTGGAGACTCATGCCCAGCAGCAATCAGTACCACAAACCACAGTGCTGGGCCTGCTGGCTCACTCCTGTAATCCCAGCACTCGGGAGGCAGAGGCAGGAGGATTGCTGTGGTGGGAGTTTGAGGCTGAGCTCAGGGCCAGCCTGAACTAAAAAGTGAGACCCTATCTCCAAAAAACAAAAAACAAAAAAACAACTAACCATCATATTTTACTATATAAATTTAAAAATTTAAAGGTACTGTTTCTAGCTTTGCTACTGAATGACTATTGTCTAGCCTGGTAAAATTCCTTTGAAAAAATAAACCTTAGTTCACAGTACTGTTTGTGACTGGGTGCTCATCTGGGGCGCACTGCTGTTGGCATGTAGTGTCTCAGGTTATCTTGCCTAAGAACTGACAGTGTATCTTAGATCCTACAGTTTCTGCTACCCTTCTCTCACTAGCTTTTCCCCTTCATCTTACTTTTCATTAGCTCACCTGATGGCAGACCACTTTCAATCCATAAATTAAGCAGATAAAAACACAAAAGCATGCTTCTGTTACCTCTGAAAATCAGACCCCTGCACAAATTTAGTTTGATTTTTCTGGGCCTAAGATAAAATACTCCAAATAGTACAGAATAGTGCTAGCATCCCCCAAAACAAGACATATATTCACCTTATAGTGGAGGATGTAGGGGAATTGCTTTGAACTATTCATCTTAGCTATGAGCCTCCAAATCTACCCAGAAGTCAAATCAAGGTTTGAGTATCTGACATTCCCTTCATCATTTCTCTAAATGCAATGAACAGTTTACTTGATATAAAGCAATAGTATTTCCTATAAACTCCAATTTTAATATATAAATTATAGTAACAATACTTAAAAGATACCCCAGTCATTAAGTTGCATTTTCTTTTATTTTTACTTCATTTGCTTGTGTGTGACAAAAAGGGAAGCAGGAGTTGGGTATCTAAATAGGAACAAAAATGTCAATTTGGGTCACTCTCTTTCAGCTTGCAAAAATACATTTACAAGCTCTCAACAAAGTTTTACTTTTAGAAGCCTTTTCATATTTATGATCTTTTTCAGAGTCAAATACACTGATGCTTTTACATGTGGATCTTATTATGTGAATAGCTGTCTAAACTTGCTATTGAACAAAATCATATGAATTACGAACTGTGATTTTATTTCTTTTATAATCTTTGTAGTTCTTGCTATTACTTTTACATGTCTATGTCTGGCATTATGTAGCTTTGAAACTGTGCCAAAATATTTATTGTTGTATATCTGGCATTCTCATATTATGTGGTTGAGTTTGGTTTCCAAGCTGGACAAAACTTATTAACAGATACAAGTCTTGGCATTTGTGTGAGAAAAAAAAAAAAAGTAATTTCTGTACTCCCTTAAACTATAACCTTTTGCACTTTTTGAGACCTGTGTGGAGTTGAAATTCTAATATATGAGTTATCATTTTTTCTAGGTTTAAGTAATTCTATTTCAGATATATAAGTAGTACTGCAGCCTTCAGATAATGTGAAGTATGAAAAATAAAGCAAAATAACACAGAGGAAAACATAAGATAAAAGAATGAGCTTCACCATGGACTGGAATATTGTGAAACATTTGCGGGAATAGTATAGATGATATTTCTCTGCAAACTTCTTGTATACAAATCCCAGAGATCTTGGATGGAGTATCTCTGTTGTCTTATAACGTTTGTGCTTGGTGGCTATGTGGACCAACAATAATGATAAAAAGCAAAATACACATGAGTTATCTTTTTCCTAATCACTTTGTAGCTTGATTAGTAAAACGCTTCACTGAAGTGTTACAAAGACTTCCAGTTCCTGCCTTTGGGTTGCTATCCCAGCCTCTATCATGTATTGGTTTTTATATTCTGGCATAGCACAGTGCCTTTCAAGCAGTTTATTCTCAATGTAGTTTTGTGAACATAGTTGCATTATTTAAGGTATCAAGCTGTTAAAGATTATTTTCTGAAAGAAGATAAAATTATGACTCTCATGCAAACATAAAGTGAGCATCAAAATTAAAGGAGTAATTAATGAGGGAACCAATAAAATGTTACAAACATTTCAAGGAAGAACTCAGAGAACTACATACATATGATAATAAGGAATGCAAGAAACAGATACATTTATAAACACATGCAAAAAAAACCACACCCAAATGCAAAATCAATCTATATAACAATGATCAATTGTATTCTACTGGATGCAATTTATTTGGATTTCTGCACACAAGAATCATTTGTATTATCCATTTTCTACAATGTACAGAGAAATAATAACATTTATACCATGGGATTTGGGTGGCAAAAAGTATTATTTTGATATTTAATATAAAATTTCCTACATTTATATATGCATTGATTTTTTTTTTGGTCAACATATATATATATATATATATATATATATATATTTTTTTTTTTTTTTAGGTTTTTGGAGACAGGGTCTTGCTTTTTGTGGTTCAGGCTGGCCTTGAGCACAGCCTCAAACTCACATCACAATCCTCCTGCCTCTGCCTCCCGAGTGCTGGGATTACAGGCGTGAGCCACCACGCCCGGCACTGTGGTATGTGGTACTGGTTGCTGCTGGGTCCACACCCAGTATTGTTATGTGGTTACCGGGGAATTGAACCCGGGTCCTTGCGCTTGCGAGACAGGCGCCGGAACCACTGAGCTAACTCCCCAGCCCGGTCAACATATATTTTTTGACAATCTATTATATGTCAGGCACCACTTTACTGCCTATGTTATATAGTGGTGGTGAAAACCAGCCTTTATATATCTATCTTTATATATCTACTGAGGGAAACACTCATTACTCAGCTGATCACAAAAATAAATATATAATCTTCAGAGCTCTGAGAAAATAAATGTGATGTAAATTCAATGGATGTTAGCATTATGTTAAGTAATATCTGATTTCCTGACCTTCTAGATAATATTTATTTATTCATTTAGTGATAGTGGGGATTGAACCAAGGGCTTTTGCACTCAGTGACATCTTCAGCATTTAAAAAAATTTTTTTTTTAAATTTTGATACAGGATCTTACTAAATCACTAAATTGTAAGGCTTGAATTTATACTTCTGTCTCAGCTCCTAAAAGTGCTGGTGTAACAGAAATTAGTAAGGCAAGAGTTAAGATTCTATTAGGCAGCAAGAATAACAGCCCTTAAATGGGGTTGGAAAACCTAGAATAGAGTCAGCTGAGCCATGATTCTGCTGGGATCTCACTGCTGGGATCTCCTGAGGCTATCAGGAACGTCCCTGGAGCAGGATCAGGCAGCCCATCAGCTCAACATTTCATGGAACTACACGAACACTACATGGGCTACAAAGTGAGTCCAAGGTCAGTGTGAACTTCAAAGTGAGACCTTGTCTCAAAAAACAATAACAACAACAACACTAATGGTAATGGTAGATAAAGCTAAATAATTTTTACTTGTCTAAATATTTCTTTTGAACTTTTTGCAACTTTTTGAGGCAGGAGGATAGTGAGTTTGAAGCCAGCCTGGGCCACATAGTAAGTTCAGTGCCAGTCTGGACTGGATTACATAGCATGGCCCTGGGCTCAAAAAAAAAAAAAAAAAAAAAATTCTTACTCTTTTTGAGGTTATGATTGTTACTAAACATGACCTAGTGCCTTTTATTATACTTTAGCCCTTCATGGCTTAGATTAGGTTTCCTAAAAATAAAACATTGGTGAGCATTTGTGTGCATGTAGCTTATCAAGAAAGTTCATCAGCAGCAGGAAGTGTGGCTCAGTAGTAGAACAAGGACCTGAAATGAAGTCACAGAAACACAAACACACACACACACACACATAAATAAATCAATACAGTCCTTTTGGTTGAAACCAGTAAAAGGATGGAGAAATGTAGAAAGTAAGACAGGAAGAGAAACTAGCCAAGCAAAGATTACTCTCAGGCTGACTCCCATGGCGGGGAGTGTCAGCCTGTGTTCACAGGGACTTCTGGAGTGGTTATTCCTCAGAGTTGCACGATGAAAGGGGAGCTGGTCTTTCTTACTCCTCTACCCATCAGTCCCTGTGGGGCAGATGTGAAATTGGGGAAAGTAAATTCCCAGGCACTTTTTAATGTTGACAAATGGGATCCAATGTCCCAAAGGAATTTAATGAAAAACCATTTTCCCTATTGGAAGTAGTAACAAAGAAAGATGTGAAAGGGGATCTGAGATTATTGAGAAGAAATACTAGTAGTGTTTATAGCACTCTCTTTATAACACTTTAGTTTTTAGTACTTTCTTTAGTTTATAACACTTTGGGTGGGGGTACTCTGAGCTTGTGGTTAGACTGCATTCCCAGCTTTCCTTGTGAAGTGTGGCCATGTAGCTGTGTTTTCAGTTGAGCAGAGTGGAAATGGTGTATACACTTCAGAGGCTAGGATAGCATCTGCATGGCCTTTCCTTGCAGCTGATTGCAGTGACTCAGCCACCTTATACAGATAATAATAATGACTTTAGAAATGGCAGTGTTGGGAGGGCTGAGGTCTCCAAGTGACTTCATGGTCCAGATCCAGTACATTCACCTTGGACTGTTAAGGGAACATATCTTTTTTTCAAAATACTGAATTAATTACCTTTGGGTCTCTTCATCATAGCAACCTACCTGTTTTCTCATTAATAAAAATGTTTTATTTTTATCATAACAAAATATATAGATCCATTTTCATGCTTTCTGGTTTCTTTTACTATACCATTGCTCTACAGTAATGAGAATAAAATACATGACAATGAAAGAATTTACTATAATGTCATGTTAGGAGTGACATAGAACAAATGGAAAAAGTTTAATGAAAAGTAAACCAAAAATTACTGAAGTAAAATATTAATGCATTAAAAATGGAGACAAGATAAATTATACTATAGAAAAAAAAAGGTGAATGGCACCTTCGTAATTGTCTTTGTGAACTGGTGAGGTGATTGTAAAGAGTTTACTGACCAACTGTTTTCCATGTCTGTGGAGGAAAAACTAGTAGGAAAGAGCTTAAATTGACTTGACAGTAATAGTGATTAAACGTTAGAAAAGGCTCTCGCATAATATTGTGGAATCTCTGTTCCTGGTGAATTTTAAGGACAAACCATCTGTCTTAGACATTTCTGTCAGCGCCTTGAAGGAGGAGAGAAGTCAGGTAAATGACTCTCTGAACTGGATCCCTTTCAATTCCAGAAGTCGGAGCCACTTGTATTCTGGGGAGTTGAGAGCATGTTTTTCTCTGCACTGACCAGGCTGATGGACTAATTGGTATCTCTCAGTGATTACTTGAGGCAGTTATTTCTCTGGGTAAGGCTGCTAAATTGTGCATAGGAAGAAGAAAGATTCAGTGGTGAAAATAATGATATTAAAGAGTGCATTTTGTATGTTCAGCATCACTGGTCATTTGAGAGATGCAGATAAAAACAATACAGAGATTCCACCTCACTCCAGAAAAAATAGCTGCTGCCAAGAAACCAACCAACAACAAATGCTGGCTGTGCTGTGGGGAGAAAGGAACTCTTCTCCCTTGTTGGGAAGGATGTAGACTGGTGCGTCCACTGTGAAGAACAGTGTGGAGATTCCTCAGAAATCTAGGATCAGAGCCTTATTTGACCCTGCTATTTGCCTGCTAGGTATACACACAAAAGACTTAGGAGAATCGTACCCCAGTGAGTTTGTGCAGCCATTTGGATAGCAGCTCAGTTTGTAATAGCTAAGCCTTAGAAACAGCCCAAATGCCCATCAACTGTATTAAGAAGATGTGATTTTTTTGTATAAAATGGAATATTACTCAGCCATAAAAATGATAAATTTGAGTCATTTATACTCAAGTGGATGTATCTTGTGGACATATTCATAAGTGAAATAAATAGAACATAGATGAGTAAGTACTATATCTTTTCTCTAGTATGAAAACCAAAGTTGTAAATGAATGCCAAAATGTATGATAGGTAATGTGTAATAGGAAGAAAACATGCAAAAGGAAAAGGGAAAGGGTGGGTAGGGGAAAGTAAAGAAGTGATAGAAAAATGATAGTTAAAAAAAGGAAACAAATATTATGTAAATAGGGAGCAGGGGTTGTAGGGAGGGCAGGGGAAAGGGGAAAAATGAGAATCAAGATGTGTCATGTACAGGTGCAAGTTCTCAATGTTAAATGTCATCATATTGTATGCATAAAATGTACCAATAAAATCAATTTAAAAGGATGTTTTAAAAAATAAAAGTATTATTCAGCCATGAAGAAGTGTAAATTTGAGTCATTTATACTCAAATTGAGCTACCTTGAGGACATAGTCACTAGTGAAATAAATAAGACACAGATGTGTAAATACCATATCATTTCTCTAGTACGAATAACTAAAGGTATAAATGAGGTTGTTTCAGCAAGGCAGGAAAACTTGCTGAATTGGTACAGCTTTATTTAGAAATTGAGGCTTGATCTGCAAAATGAAACCGAACCATGCCAGAAATAAGGAGAATTTTCATATATATATTATATATAAATATTATATATGTAATATATATAATATAATACATATATTAAAGTAGTAAAAATAGAACAAGAACTATTTGAGAATATAATACCACTGCAGCAAAAGAACACCCTTATGTTGTGAGGCTGGTTAAAGTAAGGAGGGTCTAGCTTGTCCTCACTCTAGCAAACAACAGTGTGAAAGGCCTCAGCTCATCCTTAGAGCAGGGTTCTGATGCTTCGTGAGCCCTTGTCCTCTTATACTGCCCCTTGAGAAAACGGCAGGCTGCTCCTAGTCAGTTTGGAATACTTTGGCATATGTATAATAGGAGAGGGAGGAGTCACACACACACACACCCGCAGAGTACATAGCGTATTCAAGGACTCTTGAGTTCTTCGTTTTGTGTCTTGCCTGCCAGCATTCCTTTCCCAAGCTTGCCTGGGGCTGCAAGCTCTCCAATACAATAACCTTTACAGAGGTCCAGAATGTATAACAGATATTATGAAATAGGAAGAAAACATTTCAAAGGGAAAAGGGTTAGGGGAAAATAGAGAAGGGAAAGAAAGAATTTGATAGTAAAACAAAAAGTGGAAATAAAGCTTATGTATATAGGGGATTGGAGGGTGTAGGGTGGTAGGGGAAAGGGGAAAAATGAGAATTAAGATATGTCTTTTACTGGTACAAATTTTTAATGTTGAATGTGATAATAATATACATGTAAAATGCAGCAATAAACTTAATTAAATAAAAAAGTATATTTTGTGTTTGAATTCTAAGGTAGGAAGGAATTTCCACATAATTAATAAAAATTAACTAGCAAAGTCCTAAAAGTTTTGGTATATTTCAAGTGTTACATTTTAGTAAGATTAACTTCTGTTACAATTATAGAATAATTATTATTCACAGTGAAGTTCCACAAAACAGAAAAAATCATATTCATTTAAGGATTTATTTACATTGATGATGTGATATAAGCAATAATGTAATGTTATTTATAGATACAGCATTAAAATTTGTACTATTTTATATTATTCATGAATAATCATGACTAGAAGGTCCCTACAAAGTCTATTAGAAGAGAGACTTTCAAAGACTAGTTTGCTTTTTTGATTACTAAACAATATCATGGCAACTATTTTGAAGGTAAACGTTTTTGCACTGGTATATATATATTTTATACTTTAACTGGAATAGTGGAAAACACACTTGAGGACTTATATATTTTGGGATTTCTAGCTTTATTAATAGATCATTTTAATGAAACCTTAAGTTTTTTTCTAGAAGCCCAAAGATGAAATTTTTCTATTAATTCCAAAAGTGGTAGAAAAACCTGGATTTTTTTTTTTTTTTGGTGGTATTGGGGATTGAGCTGAAGGCCTTCACATGGAGCTACCTTCCCAGTCCTTTATTATTTTTTTATTTTAAGATAGGACCTTGCTGAGTTTCTTAGTTCACCAGATGGGACTCAAACTCGTGATCCTCCTGCCTCAGCCTTCCACAGTACTAGAATTACAGGCATGTACCACCATACCCAGAAAAAAAATCTGGATTTTATAGTCAGAAATGATATTGCTATTGAAAATAGTGCTATTTTCTTTTGTTGTTTGTATTAATAGTAGGTGTTATCAAGTTACAACTCAGTAGAAGGCTTTTATTCATTGAAGGAGAAATATCTAGCCAGATTTAAAAAGAAATCATTGGCTGCTTTTCAAGTAATGAAGCTTGAAAATAAATACTGCTCTTTTGAACACATGAAGAGGTGTTGAACTCATGCATATTTTAAAAATACAAATTAAAATGATAAGATGCCTTTAAAAATCTTTATCATGTTGTTAAAAATAAAAATAACTGATCATAAATTGTGTTGCCTAGGGTGGGAAAGAGGCACGTTTCTTGGCATGTGATTTAGTAAAACTTCTATGGAAGGCAATTTGGCAGTAACTATGGAAATTGTAATTGCAGATATTGTTTAACTCAGCAATTCTACTTCTAGGACTTCTTTGCTACCAGTAATTATCGACACACAAAAGATAACACATATACAAGGTTACAGAGTGCTGCTGTTTGCAATAGTAAAAATCTAGAAATAACCACTGTGCTCATCAGTAGGAAACCAATTAAAATTCTTTCAATAGAAAGTAATATAGCCACTAAGAGGAATAATTTTCTTATTAATTGGCTGTATTATATGCAGCAAAAAATTGAATTACTTACTTTTGTGGTAAAGAGGGAGAAGGTTGGGGTGCAGTTCAGTGTGAGAGACCCTGGATATGATCTCCAGGGCCAAAAAGGAAGAGAGAGAGGAGAAGGAGAGAGAGAAAATCATAGCAAATGCTACCTGACAGCTGGTAGTACCCACTGCCTCTAGGGAGGGGAACTGTTGAGTCCTGAGCTCATGTGTTTCATTCAAAAAGTTGGCTAAATAATTATAAAAGAAATGTGGTTGCTAGTATACTAATTCATTTATTCTTTGTTAGAGGATTTATTTACCTTTAATTTAAATTATCTTCTATTTCAAGAATAAAAATATTCCAAATTCAAAATGGAATCTACTAATACTTTCTGTTGGGTTATAATTGATATTTAAATAAAAAAGCATCTCAAAGACACATTAATGTATTTCCCAAGGTAAATATCACAAATGATCATTCTTTTCTCCTTCATTAGCCTGAAGTTTCTGAAGCTAGGAATAACATACTCTTTCACCTAGAGATAAGAACAAAAACAGAATTTTCTAATACATTATTTTAATTATTAAAGTGATATGTGCTATGCATATGTAGAATTTAGTAGGTTTTTGTGGTGCTGGATTTTGAACCCAGGATATCATGCAGGCGAAGCATCTAGAGGACACTAACCTTCACCCCAGCCCTGACAGTTATTTCCTACTGACCTAGAGTGAATACTAGTTTATATTTCCACCAACTGTGGTTGGAGAACTCCTTTTGACACCTTTAAAGAGGAATATTTGAAGTGGGTTTTTTTGTATCATTTCAGAAAGTCAGAAATATGTTTTGGCTAAACAATTTAGACAGAGAGTAAGAATGACTTACTGAGAAATAGGTGAAATACCTAATGGAATTGCAACAGCTGTGAAGTATGCTTCGTTAGCCATTTTGTAGAAGACGGGAACTGAAATTTGAACTTCCTCAGCATAAATACAAATAGTGAAGTCCATCTTGTGTAAATTTTGCTCCAACAGAAATGAAGACTTTCAGTGGGCCAGGGATTTAGCTCAGTGGTTCCAGCATCTGCCTGGCAAGGCACAAGGTCCCAAGTTCAATCCCCATTAACCACATATCACAGTGCCAGTTGTGGTGACTCATCCTTGTAATCCCAGACTTGGGAAGCAGAGGCAGGAGGATTGCAGTGAGTTCCAGGCTAGCCTGGACTATATAGTGAGTTCAGGGCCAGCCTGAACTACAAAGTGAGACCCTGTCTCAAAACAAAACAAAATAAAAAACCTAACAAACAAACAAAAAAAGAAATTAAGACTTTCAAAATGGGAAGCTAATTTTCAATGGTGTAAGAAATTTCTAAGATAAAACAAAAATAACTTGCTTATATTGATTTGTTCTATAGGATCTAAATTTATGCTCGAGTAATGAATATGGGAGATGTTAAAGATGGTGCCTGTAAAAACAGTCAAAATTAGAATAATTTACGTTTTCCTGAAATATTTATAAAGAGAAATTATTCCAAAAAGTTCCATCAGTTTTGATTGCCAGTTCCAAGCTGAGCTATACTGAAGCCTGAAGCAAAAGGTAAAATCAGAAATACTGATCTTGCCTTTATTTAAAATTTTGATATTTGTTGTGTGGATTTTAAAATATTAATTAAAATATTAAATTAAAACATTATTCAGATTAATTCCAGAGGTTTTCAATGCTCTCTTCTATTTTATGCCCAAGACAAATGCCTTACTCACTTAGCTGTACTTAGTTACAGTTTTGTTAATCATTCAAATAATAAAATCATGCTAGAAAAATAATAACAATCATGGAAGTCTGATAACTAAATAAGTCCACTCATTGGTCTGGCAGAGTTCTAGGTGTGGATAACAGGAAGCGCCATTCTGAGTGGAGGTGTTACTCTCTTTAGGGGTGTGTAGCCTGGACAGAATACAAAGGGCAGGGCTGCTGCTGTAGCTCTGTGTTTGCTATTTCACTGCTGGCTGCCTTCTGCCTGCCGTGTGCTGCCATGGACTGTTTCTCCTCTGTGATATCCCTCTGCTGTGCTGCCCTCTCTTGGAGCCAGCCAACTGTGGACTGAAACCTCTACAAACTGTGAGCTTGAAAAAACTTTGCCTCCTGTAACTTCGAGTGTTGGGTATTTTGTTTCAACAATGAGAAAAGTAACTAAGAAAGTAGATAAGGAGCTATGGATTCCTCCTTTACTCCACATATAAAAAATACAATAAAAGTTCTAAAGTCAACATAACAGTCTTCAAAATGTAGGTTAGGAACAGATTCTTAAATAGGACACATACCACTCATCATAAAAAAAAAAGAGTGAAAATTTGACTGCATTAAGAATTTTTTCACCAAAAGACCTTAGGAGAGCTAAAAGGCAAATTGTAAAGTGGGAAAATCATCTGCAACATACAATCAACAAAAATTATTTCTATGCTACACAATAAGTTGATATAAATCACAAGAAAAATATAAATAATCCAATCTATAAATGTGAATAGATCTAAAGAATGACTCCAAAAAAATCTGTTTATATGCTCTATGATATGTGTGTATACAGAAACTCTTACAACAACATTGCTTATAACAGCCAAAAGTAAAACCAGCAAACACACACCACAACTGTAGAATAAATTATGGTATATCCATGCAATATAATAAATGTACAACAATGAAAATCAATAAACTGCAAACATATCAATTTGAGTAAATTCTAAAGGCATAAGATTAAGCCAAAACTTCAAGATATGGTAAAATAAACTTATTCTATGACTTTATTTACATAGTGATCTAATATAGAAATAAACTATATTGTTTAAGGCTAAGTAACTCGCAGTAAAATTGTAAGGAAAAGCCAGAAAATTCAGGGTATGATAACACATACCTGTAATTCCAGCGTTCTGAGAAACTCAGGCAGGAGGATCACAGGTGCAAGTCCAGGATGAGCAAGTTAGAGACTTGACACCATCTTAAAAAATATAAAAAATGGTTTTGGAGTTTGACTCTCTATGAAAGCCCTGGGTTCAGTTCCCAGTACTACCAAAAGAAGACAAAAAGAAAGAAAGGAAGAAAGAAAGAAAGATAGAAAGGAAGGAAGGAAGGAAGGAAGGAAAGAAGGAAGGAAGAAATTATAATAGCAACTATCTCTAGGGACTTGAGGGTTACAAACGGAAGGGCACACTAGGGTCTTTTGAAGCATTTATAATTTTTTTACTTCTTGACCCAAATGCGTTATCTGAATGTCTGTGTTATACTGTCAAGTAGCATATTTCTTTTTTTTTTTTTTTAGGTTTTTTTTTGAGACAGGGTCTCGCTTTGTGGTTCAGGCTGGCCCTGAGCTCAGCCTCAAACTCACATCACAATCCTCCTGCCTCTGCCTCCCGAGTGCTGGGATTACAGGCGTGAGCCACCACGCCTGGCACTGTGGATGTGGTACTGGTTGTTGCTGGGTGTGGGTCTCCACACCCAGTATTGTTATGTGGTTACCGGGGAATCGAACCCGGGTCCTTGCGCTTGCGAGACAGGCGCCGGAACCACCCGGCCCCAAGTTGCATATTTCTATCTCATGAACTTTTCGGTAAAAAGTAATTTTAATATTTTCTTCATTTTTTCAGATTCTTTGCGTGGTCAGATGCATTTACAGTGACTTAAGAGTTGTTACAGCAAGACTCCAATGACAGCAATTGCAGGGGTCCAGAATATGAAACTGACACAAAAATATTTTGAATACAAGGCATGCAAGTTTTTGAAATCTTTTATTTTTATTGTTTAAATTATTTATTTATTTATTTATTTATTTTTATTTCTTTTTTAGGTTTTTTGAGACAGGGTCTCGCTTTGTGGTTCAGGCTGGCCCTGAGCTCAGCCTCAAACTCACATCACAGCAATCCTCCTGCCTCTGCCTCCTGAGTGCTGGGATTACAGGCGTGAGCCACCATGCCCGGCACTGTGGTATGTGGTACTGGTTGCTGCTGGGCGTGAGTCTCCACGCCCAGTATGGTATGTGGTTACTGGGGAATCGAACCCGGGCCCTTGTGCTTGCAAGACAGGTGCCAGAACCACTGAGCTAACTCCCCGGCCCTTTATTGTTTAAATTTTTTTGATACTGTGAATCGAACCCAGGGTCTTCATCACTGACCTACATCATCAGCTTTTTTATTAAAGATTCCTATTGTTAGAAATCATCTTTTGGAAATACTTATAAGGGTCTTATATATAAGCTGGTATTACAACTAGACACCATTAAAAAAAAAGTTACAAAAATACATCTTTCAGGGCTGGTGATTTAGCTTAGTGGTTCCAGTGCCTGTCTTGCAAGCGCAAGGGCCCAGGTTCAATTCCTCCAGTAACCACATATGATACTGGGCATGGAGACTCATGCACAGCAGCAATCAGCACCACATACCACAGTGCCGGGCGTGGTGGCTCACGCCTGTAATCCCAGCACTCGGGAGGCAGAGGCAGGAGGATTGCTGTGATGTGAGTTTGAGGCTGAGCTCAGGGCCAGCCTGAACTACAAAGCGAGACCCTGTCTCAAAAAAACAAAAAAATAGAAAACAAAAAACAACACCCCCCAAAAAAAACATCTTTCATATCTTGTCCTAACAACCTATTTATCTTTCCAGAAAGTCATCTGCTTTTTCCTAAGTGTTCTTATTTTTCCTCCCCACTCTTGAAGAAGTCAGGATGAAGTGACCTGTACCCCTCTCTATTCTTTAGGTAGATAATATATAAGCCCCAAGTACTAACCACTTTTTGGATTGGGATTTCTTTGTAAAGGAGACAGT
>PVIR01039420.1:0-13994 GCA_004026965.1 Petromus typicus
GAGCCAGGCGAGATGCTGTCTCAAATTAAAGTTTTTACAGGCTTGGGTGCAGCTTGCTGGTCCAGAACTTCCCTAGTGGGAGGCTCTGAGTTCAGATCTACAGTACAAAACAAAGGAAAAGCACAGACTCTCAGGGACCTCGACAGTAAACACTGCAGGAGCACCTGGAGATGGGTAAGCTCGGGGAAAGTGGCACTGATGGAGCTTCTTGCCTGAGAGCAGACCTCAAGCCTCTGTACGTGTGGCAGCTGAATGGGAGACAGTGCTGGCTGTCTTTCTGATTGAAAGCACCACGGGACAAAGCGGGGATCCTCGGCGGTGTGTAGAGGAGGACAGAGTCCCGGAAGGATACAGGCCACAGGGAAGCTGCCAATTTTTGTAAACTAACCCTGTCAAATCTTGATTGACTCCAAACAAGAAGAATAAGACAGACTTGAGCTAAGAACAAAAGACTTGACAGATGGCCTGCCATCAGAGGGGCGGAGTTAACAGGTTTAGTCTAATCCAGTTAATTTGCTGGGCCAGGATGTAGCTGAGTGGCACTGCGCCTGCCTGGCAAGCACAAGGTGCTGAGTTCGATCCCGGGTACCACATACTACAATGCTGGCCAAGGCCCTCTGGCAGAGAGGCATCCCGGGCCGACCTGAAGGGTTCACTGCCCTCTGTGCTCAACCTTCCAGCTGCTTCCTGGCCGCCAGGAAGGCTTCCCCCACCAGCACTGCGGCCAGCCCCCTTCTGCCCTGGAGCCAGCCGACTCTGGACTAGATCTTCTAAAATCTCTGAGCCAAAACAAACCTCTCCTCCTGGAGGTGGCAAGGTCGGGATTCCGTCCCAGTGAGAGAAACTCACCAGGACAGCAGGGGTGACATGCCTGTCAAAAGCAATGAGCTCATGTGATTTGGAGGCTGCAAGGAGATCGGCATGGTGGGGACCTGGAATCCAGTGGGACGGCCAGGAAGAAAAGGCTCTAGGCCCAGAAGTACTGATGGAGAAGGCCAAGTCCCTCTGCCACCGCCTCTGAAAGCAGCTGGCCAGCGGCTTCCCTCGCTCAGTGGCAGGCAGACCTCAGCGCCTGCAGCGCCGTCCACATCAGGGCGCACGCTCAGGCTACAGACCTAGGCGTGAATCTCATCCAAAAACACCAAACGTCCAGACGGCCCGGGCCCTGTCAGATGGACACAGAATTAATCAGCACGGGCCTCCACGGCAGGGTAATGCCACGGCCCGGGAAGTGTAAAAGTGCGTGGGAGAAGGGCTGAGGAGAAATGTGCACCAGGGAGTGAGTGCCAGGCTGCACCTACAACTTCACCGTGGGGGGTGTGCGCTCCTGAGGGAAGTGTGGAAGGCTACACACAGGAAAAATAAAAACAGGGTCTGTGAGGTTATGGGAAAGAATCTTGTGTACATTTGTTTCCTTCAACCATTTATTTCTGGGGTCCTGGGGATTGAACCCAGGGCCTCGGGCCGAGCTACACCCCGAGCTCTTTTTCATTTGGAGACAGTTTTCCCAGGTCACTAAGTTGCCCAGGCAGGCTTTGAACTTGTGATCCTCCTCCGCCAGTTCAGGACTAAGAAACGAGTTTTTGGGGGTGTGAGTGAGCTTGAACAGGACCAGAGTGTCCCTCGGAGCTGTGGAGGGAAGGGGCAGTTTCTCCTGTCTTTGCTTGGATTCCCCTGGAGGCGGATGTGGAGACTGGTTTGAGCACAAGGACTGTATTTGGGAGGAGAGGGGGAGGCGATTCAGGGAAGGGAGAGGAGGAAGGACAGATGCTTCCATGAGGTCAGCACCGGAAGCAGCGGAGGCCTAATCCCCCCGGCAGCCCGGGGAGGTTTATTCCGTAGGCTACAGGTTTGTACCTTCTAATCTACCAACGCCCTTCCAGCGCTGGTTGAAAGGGTTGCTTCCGGGCGGGGCTTCTTCGGCATTCCTGCGCCGCCGGGTGTGTCACACCTCAGGTGGAGTCCCAGGTGCTTGCGGTAAGGAGCCGGAGTGTGTGGGAACAGGGAGTGCCAGGCTGTGCGAGAGGCGCCCACGGCGGGCAGAGTTTGCGGCTGACCGAGGCCCTCGGAGGACGCTGCTCTGACCCCCTTAGGGCTCCCACGGTGGGCGCTGTCACTGCAGAAACCGAGGACAGAGAGGCCTGGCCAGGTGAGCACACACCCAGGAAGTGACTTGAGCTTTCTCTGTGTAGGTCCCTGAGTAAACAGCTCTGGAAACTTCTTGGACCCATGAAAAGTAAATCCATGTGGTCAGAACAAGGACAACAATTCAGTTAGATCAGAACTCCTTAACTATCCTTCAAGGTGGAATCTTACATTTCTCTTTTTGTTTTTCTTCAGTTTTTTTCAGTTCTGGGTCTTGAACACAAGGCCTTCACACTGGGCTACATCCCCAGTTCTTTTATTTTGAGACAGAGTCTTGCTAAATTGCCAAGTTTCCCAGTCTGGACTCAGGTTTCCGGTCCTCCTGCGTCAGCCTCCCAGAGTGCTGAGCTGAGAGGTGTGGGGGAAGTTTCTGAATTCTCCACAGGGCCTCCCTGCAGGGGTCCTGCGTCTCCTCGCAGCCTACATCAGAAAGTCCCTGGAGCTCACATGTTGTCTCGGATTGCTTTCTCTACGCTGTGCCCCTCTCAGAGCCACGTGGGCACCCACATGAGCACCTCTGGCTGACAGACTGAAGAGAGGCCTCGGGGCACCACCCCCCCCCCCAGGCCCCAACACGAGAGCGGGGAGAAGCCCAGCTGACCCCCTTTCTGCGACAGGAGCCTCCACTGGCAGAGAGCTGCTCACTCTCCCGGGCCGCTGAAATACCGACGCACGGGACCCACGCGTGTCACCGGATGATCGCTGGGCTGGGTGGTGCGCTCATCAGGGAGCGACAGACAGCACCGATAGATCGCTTCTGAAGATGTTATGTCAGTGTTTACGTTTTTCTTAAAAGTCAGGACTTTATGAGCCGTACATAAAGAAAAATAACTTTTAGACATCCACGGATAAGAAGGACCTTAAGACATCCCCGAGAAATGGATAAGAAGGAGTCTTAGAGGGAAGGCACAGAGAATAGAGCCTGGTCTGGATGGATTTTTTCTTTCTTTTCTTTTTTTTAGTTTTTTTGAGACAGGGTCTCGCTTTGTGGTTCAGGCTGGCCCTGAGCTCAGCCTCCAACTCACATCACAGCAATCCTCCTGCCTCTGCCTCCCGAGTGCTGGGATGACAGGCGTGAGCCACCATCCCCGGCACTGTGGTATGTGGCACTGGTTGCTGCTGGGCGTGAGTCTCCACACCCAGCATTATTGTATGTGGTTAACTGGGGATCAAATCTGGGTCCTTGCTCTTGCAAGACAGGCGCCGGAACCACTGAACTAACTCCCCGGCCCTCAAGCACTTTTTAAAAGATGAATAAAATGTACTAGAACATAGACAAGAAAGCGCTGGAGTGCATCTTTTTTCCTCCCTTGCTGTGGGAGGGGCTTTATGAAGCTGGAGCAGCAGGCAGAAGCGAGGCAGCAGCCGCTCTGACCTGGAGATCTGCTCTGCATTCGCAGGGCTGCAGCCAGGCCAAGCCATGCCAGCTTCCTCTGCGCCCTGCAGCCTCCCCAGATGTGGTCTGGGGCCGTGAGCGGCGCTGACACTGCGCTAGCACTTCCGTAGTCACCGTCATTGAAGCTGGTAGCTGGTGAGAGGCCAGCACCGTCTCCAGTAGTCCAGCATGTCCTTATTCTCCTGCCGTGTTGCTCTATTCCTTCCCGCCGTCTGCCATCCTCCCTTCAGCCTTGGCATCAGCTGTAAAAGCAAATGACTGACTAACCATTAATCCCCAGTAATGGCACAAAGGACTCTGATCTGAGTTGCCCAAAGTGGCTCTGCTTCCATCTCCCAGCTTTGTTTTCTTTCTCTCTCTCTCTCTCTTTTTTTTTTTTTTGAGACAGGATCTCACTTCATAGCCCAGGCTATCCTCAGACTCACAGTGATCCTCCTGCCCAGCCTCCCTAGTGCTGGGATTAGAGGCTTGTGCCACCACACTTGGGTCATTTTTTTTTTTTTTTTTTTGGAGACAAGATCTTACTTTTTAGATCAGGCTGGCCCTGAATTCACTATGTAGCCCACGCTGGCCTCAAATTCTGGTGATCCTCCTGCCTCAGCCTCCTGAGTGGTGAGATTACAGTTACAACAGGCCCAGCTTCTCCTGTCTTCACCCCCACCGCACCATTTATCCTGCACTTTCCCACAATCTGGGTGTTGTGACTTGATTGTGTCCTTGTGGTGTTGTTTAACATCTTCTCCTGTCTCCTGAATTTCCTGTAAACTAGTAGTTACATCTAGAAGCCTTAGCAGAATAAACCGGTTGTCCTTTGTGTCACTTGTTTTGTTTTATTTTGAGCAGTCAATAGCCCTGCCCCTTGTTTCTCTGCGGAGATGTCTCACCTTTGTGCTGGCTGGCTGTGAACTCTTGGCCCAGGCTGGCCTCCACTGCAGTCTCCAGGGAAGAGGAGGGCCAGGCCCAAGCCCGGCACCAACTGCAGCTGTGTGTCACCATCAGCAGGTGCACAACGTCTGGTCGTCTGTGTGCGTGTTGTGAGCAGTCATGATGGTCAATAGCGAGACCTATTATCTCGTTATTCATCAAACAGAATATTCTTCCTTCTTCCATTAGCTAGGATGCTTCTATAAAAAGAAGCTTAGTCACTGCCTTTGTACTCTGAGGTACAGTTCATGCAGGGGAGGCAAGATCGGCGTTTCCTTTTTTTCTCTTGATTAGATGGCAGAGCAGTGATTTCATCCCCTCCATCTTCTTAGCCCTAGTAAGGACTTACGGGGACGGGTGAGGAATTTCACGTGATTGCAGTTATTATTCTTATAGACGTTTTGGGAGCACTTGGGCCATTGTCCTAGTTTTGGACAGTGGATGCCTCCTCGTTGCACTGTGTGGTCATTGCAACACACTTTCCTTGGCCTCTGGTGGTTTTTATATTTTCTGACAGGTTTCATGGTCAATTTGCATATGTCTTGCCAAAGCCATGGGATGAAGCATTTCCCCAGAGACCTCAGGTCGGCATGGGAAGCGGATTCTGGATCACAAACTGGGGAAGGCATTCACGGGTTTGCCTGGGCCTTGTTTCTAGGCCTTTTCCATGGACACAGCTTAGAAAGGCTGCTTTTAAATTTTACTTTAAAATTTAAAATAAATTCATTTTAACTGACACAACAAATGTGAAAATTGTCCATGTCAGGGGGCTGTTGTGATGTTTTAATACATGTATATATTGTGTAATGTTCAAATCAGATTAAATATATCTATCTCTTCACATTTTTATCATTTCTTTATGGTGAAAACATTCAAAAGGATTTCTTCTACTGTTTCAAAATACACAGTACAGTACAAATTTTTTGTACAGTACGTAATTGTATCTATCACCAACTATCTGTGCCATTATACTCAAGAATTCCTTAGTCCTATCTAAATGTAACCTAGTACTATTTTAGCAACTTTCCTCTTTGCTGAGATGTAAAGTTAAAGAAAAGGCTTGGGCTGGGGATTTAGCTTAGTGGTTCCAGTACCTGCCTTGCAAGTGCAAAGGCCTGGGTTTGATCCCCACTAACCACCTACAATAATGTTGGGCGTGGAGACTCACATCTATCAACAATCAGTACTACATACCACAGTTCAGGGCATAGTGGCTCACGCCTGTAATCCCAGGACTTGGGAGGCAGAGGCAGGAGGATTGCTGTGAGTTCGAAGCTGAGCTCAAGGCCAGCCTGAACTATAAAGTGAGACCCTGTCTCAAAAAACTTTAAAAAAAGACAGAATAAAAGGAGAAAAGGTTTACTCGGCTCACAGTTTAAAGAGGTTTCGGTTCATAATCGGCTGGCTCCAAGGCAGGGTGGCACAGCAGAGGGACATCACAGAGGATAAACAGTTCATGGCAGTCAGAAGGCAGCAGAGCAGAGTGGTGAAGAAGCAGCAGTCAAGTGGCAGAAGCCTTCTTCAGGCCCTCACCGTCTCTCTGGGACACACATCCTTCGCGGAACACACTCACCCAGGATGGGGCACCCTAGGTCCTATCTAGAGCCAAACCAGTCAGGGGACTAGTTTAGTAACTACACACCCTGGCTCCCGGCACACACTCCAGATTCAGCCTCCTCTGAAAAGCCTCATCCGTGAGCACATAGGGCGTTAAGGGATATCTGGACACAGCCAGTGTGCACGAGTACCATGTTTTCCTTAGCTGTTCATCGAGTGATGTATATATGTATATATAGGTATATATGTATATATATATATATGTATATATAGGTATATATGTATATATATACATATATATGTATATATACATATATGTATGTACATGTACATACATATATGTATATATATGTAGATCTACATATATATTGTGTATTCTTAATTTTCTGAGGACCATACTGTTTTCCAGACAGCTATAGTAATTTACGTTGCCAGCAACAGTATAGGAATGTTCCCTTTCCCCCATCCTTCCCAGCACTTGTCATCTTTGCCTTTTTTTCTTTTTTTTAAATTATCTTTATTGGTACATTAAATATACACATCATGATTGCACTCCATAATGGGGATTTGTACCAGTATAAGACACAACTTAATTCTCATTTTTTCCCATAGCCCCACCCACCCTACCACCCCCCCATATATATAAAATTTGTTTCCTTAATCTTTGCCTTTTTGATAAGAGCCGTCCGTACCAAAGTGAGATGATAGCTTCATTGTGGTTTTGGTTTGCATTTCCCTCCTAGTTAGTGCCCTGGAGCATTTTTTTTTTTCAAAGACCTATGACCACTTTCATGTGTTCATTTGAGAAATGTTAAGCCCCGCTGGGTGGTACATCCCTCACCACTCAGGTAGTGGAAGCAGGAGATTGCTTTAAATTCAAGGCCAACCTGAACTAAATAGTGAGATTCTGTCTCAAAAAAGAAAAAGAAAAAAAAAATTAGGTCTTTGCCCATTTTTTGTATTGAATTTTTTGGTTTTTAGCTATTGAGGCTTTTTTTTAGGACAGGGAATCACACTCAGGACCTTGCACTTGCCAAAGAGGCACAGCACCACAGAGCCACATCCCCGGCTATAGCTATTGAATTTTTCAAAACATATTTTTCACAAAATAATTCCTGTACTTGAAGGGTATCAACCTCTTCCGGATGTACAGTGTGCGATTAGCTTTTCTCTTCAGAGGTGGCCTCTCCACTGAAGCATTTTTTGTGACTGTAAGAGGTAGAGATCGGTTCCACTCTCCTGTGCGTGTATCTTATGTTCCCATTCTGTTGAATGGACTGTCCTTCCTCAAATGACACCCTTGAAAATCAGGTGGTGCAGGCCAGGGATTTAGCTCAATGGTGTTGCCCCCTGCCTGGGAAGTACAAGGTCCTTGGTTCAATTCCTGGTTCTGCCAAAAGCAAAACAAAACAAAAAACAAGAAAAAAGAAAATCAATTGGCTGTGTTTACATGCCCTACTCCTAGGCTCTCTGCACTGCTGCCTGGTGCTCTGGGTCTTTTTTATACCAGGACCATCCTGTTTGGAATACTACTGTTTTGTAATATATTTTGAAGTCAGGTAATATAATGCTTCCTCCTTTGTTGTTTTTGTATAAGATGGCTTCATCTGTTTGGATTTCTGTGGTTTCACATACATTTTAGGATTTTTTTTTTCTAATTCTGTGAAAAGTGTTGCTGGTATTTTGAGGACAACTGCACTGTATCTGTAGACTGCTTTGTGGAATATGGACACTTTGACAATATTGATTCTTCCAGCCCACAAACACAGGATGTCTTTCCACTTTGTCCGTGTGAACTCTTGAGTTTCTTTCATCAGTACTTTGCATGCAGTTTTTATTACAGAGATCTTTTTCCTTTAAGTTAAACCTCTCATTCTGCTGATGTGACATATCAGATTTATTGATGTGAGTAGGCTGAACCACCCAAGCCTGGTATAAATTCCCCTTTATCATGGTGAATAATCTTTTTAACGTGTTATTGGGATGCAATTTATTAGTATTTCTTTCATTACTTTTAAATTTTTTTTTTGAGTCAGGGTCTTGCTCTGCAGTTCAGGCAAGCCTTAAACTCACTATCTACCCCAGGCTGGCCTCAAACTCTTGGTGATCCTCCTGCTTCAGCCTCCCGCATGCTGAGACTACAGGTGTGTGGTACCACACATGGCCTAGTTTGTTCGTATTTCATGGAGGATTTTTATATCTATGCTCACCAAGAACATTGGCCCATATTTTTAATTATTTATAATATTTCTTGTCTGATTTTGGTATCAAGATAATGTTGGCCTCATAGAATGTGTTTGGAAGAATTCCATCCTCTTTAATTTTTCAGAATAATTTAAGAAGACTTGATACTAGTTCTTCTTTAAATGTTTTGTGGAATTCAGCAGTGAAGACATCTGGTGCTGGGCTTTTCTTTGGTGGAAGACTTTCTGTAACTGATTCATTCTTATTACATGTCATCGATGGGTTCAGGTTTTCTGTTTCTCAATGATTCAATCTTAGTAAGGTGTATGTGTCCAGGACTTTGTCCATTTCTTCTGGGTTATCAAATTTATTGGCCTCTGGTGAAAAGCTTTGCGTAAAAAATGATTCAATAGACCATGAGTGCATCACCTGCTTTCCCACGTTGTGAAGACCACACACGCGACACTTTCAGCTTCATGAACAGCTGGAGAGGGAAATACTCCCACCAGAGGCAAGTGCCCGGGTTCGATCCCCGGTAACCACATAACAGTACTGGGCTTGGAGACCCACACCCAGCAGCAACCAGTACCACATACCACAGTGCCGGGCGTGGTGGCTCACGCCTGTCATCCCAGCACTAGGGAGGCAGAGGCAGGAGGATTGCTGTGATGTGAGTTGGAGGCTGAGCTCAGGGCCAGCCTGAACCACAAAGTGAGACCCTGTCTCAAAAAACCTTAAAAAAAAAGAAAGTAGGATTCCTTAAAAGACATGGCCGAGGACAGCCTGGAACTCCTCACAGCAAGAAAGTTATCAGCACAGGGGCCCGAGTTCAATCCCTGGTACCACCAAATACAAAACAAAACAGAAACAAGCCTCTATAGTCTTGTCACAGGGCTTATTAGAGGCTCACATGGGCTGAAGATGGAACAACTGGTGTATCGGATCAGTATTTTTTAGTCAGTACCGATTCATATTCATATTACAAGTTAATTTGTCACCATGAGTTGCTAATAAAAATTTCACGGTCATTGTGAGCTCTGCAGAGCATGCTTCTCCTACCTCCTACTATAGGAAACCTTGGTAACTTTAAAAAGTCCATTACCTCGAGAGCTGTTAAATACAAGAATAGAATTTAAACCTTTGTTCTGTTTTCCCTGTATGATGGATACAGGTTATTCATTCAGTAACCAAAGAATGCATGAAAGTTTATAAAATGAATCCTGCTACTAAATGAAGAAGACATGATAGAACGTGAACATACAGTGTCATATGTTTTCAGAATGCCACAACAGTGCTCATGAAGTCGTCATGCAAAAAAGAATTGAACTTGAAGCCAGGTCTGGGAATGAAGGACTGTAAACCCAGCCCTCTGCTGAGCAGAGGCAGGAGGAGCCGAAGCACAAGCCCAACCTGGACAATGGAGCAACCTAGACCTGGGCTCAAAATAGTAAGAGATGGGTGGGTGACAGAGCTCAGAGCATCGGCGTCAGATGTTGGTTGTTGTCTACGTGAGGTTTTCCCGGCCGGAGAGGGTGAGGCGCAGAGTCAAGCACAGCCCCTGGGGGATGTTTCTGGAACTTCCAATTTATTCAGGCTTAAGTGTCACATATATAGCAAAAGGTCACAGGGTGGGGTGAAGGCTAGGAGGAAGGGAGGGTCTATAGGTTTGACCTAGGGTTTTGCCCAGTAAGAGAACTTTATGAGTGGGTGGTCTATATGGCATGAGCTATGGGGGAAGGTGAGGCAGTGGGTGAGAGACAAGAGGGGTAGGGCTGTCAAGATGGCCGCTGACAAGGTTCAACGTGTGGGAGCGAGTGTGCTGGAGCCCCTAAGGGTCTCCGAGTCTGCAGGGAGACAGAGTCTCAACCTTTAGGCTCAGGAGATAGGCACACGGTTCACTTGCCCTAGCCAGACTTGAAGCTCTCCCTTACCCAGATTCAGTCCTTCATGTTGCAAATAAATAAAGCAAAATTGAACATGACCAAGCTCTATATCCAGTTAGCAATGTATAGGGAGAAAGTCGTTAATAGTACAGAAAACATGTTAAATGGCATTGTGGGGGTTCAGGGGTGTCGGCGATAGAGCACGTGTTTAGAGAGCGCCAAGCTCTGGGCTTCATCTCCAGAACCAAAGGAAGAGAGTTACCATGGCAACGTAGTGAGTGGAATCGAGACTCTCAGAACACTTCAGGACAAACTGGCCATGTTCTTCAACAAATAAAACTCAGGGGAAAAGAGAGAAGATGGTGGGCTCCACAGCAAAAGGGAAGAGTTACAAGTATGTCAACCACCACATTGTAGAGGCTTGCCAACCATGATTTAAGCAAATTCTTGGACATACATATTCACAAATGTTTATGATATTTGAGACAATTGCAAACAATTCTGATTGCATACTTGATGAGATTATGGAAAAGTTTATTTTCCAAGACATTGTGTCTTATAATATTTTTTTTAAAAAACGTATCACTGTGGGTTTTATTGTTTGGATTTTTGGTGCTGGGAATTGAACCCAGAGCCTCATCCGTGCTAAGCCCGCACTCCAGCCACTGTGTTGTTTTTTTAAAGAACTTATATTTCAGTTGTACATACTAAATACTGATTATTGAAATACTGGACATTTTATTTTATTTATTTATTTATTTATTTTTTTTTTGAGACAAGGTCTAGCTTTGTAGTTCAGGCTGGCCCTGAGCTCAGCCTCCAACTCACATCACAGCAATCCTCCTGCCTCTGCCTCCCGAGTGCTGGGATGACAGGTGTGAGCCACCACGCCCAGCACTGTGGTATGTGGTACTGGTTGCTGCTGGGGTGAGTCTCCACGCCCAGTATTGTATGTGATTACCGGGGATCAAACCCAGGCTCTTGCGCTTGCAAGACAGGCACCGGAACCACTGAGGCAAATCACCGGCCCAACTTCTCTTTAAATCATATCAGGTATTATGTCCTGATGATGAGAAGGTGACTAAGACACATCTGTTTCTACAGTTTATCACAGAACATTCCAGACCAGGAATACACCGAAGATGTTTTTAAGAAACCTTCATTATGCAATGTCTGTCACCCAGCTTCCTACACAGGAACATAAGCCATTGTCACTGCATCTTCCTTCCTTCCTTTTTTCCTTCCTATGTATAACAAAGATGGAGAAGCCACGTTTCAACGAGAAAAAGGCAAACATCCAGGTATGGTGGCACATGCTTATAATCTCATCACTTGGAAGGCTGAGGCAGGAGGATCACCTCGAGTTCAAAGCCAGGCTGAACTGCACAGTGAGTTGAAATCCATCCAAAGCTACAAGGAGAGACTGTATCTAAAATAAAAAACAAAAGAAGGCAAAAAATCTAATAGAAAAATGATCAAAAGAATACAGAAAACTGTGGCATCCAATCTGAAGTGTCAACCACATGCCCAACCTCCCCAGGAATGAGGAAGGGACAGTTTAAAGCCACGGCGAGTGAATTACAGGGGGCGCTTTTAGCATGATAAAACCGCGTGGTGACCAAGATGTGGGTCACGGGCGTCCTCAGACCTTGGCAGTGTGAGTGTAAATCTTGTAAATCAAACTGCTGATGGGAAATTAGCATCCTTCCCCAGAGTGAGCGCGGTGGTAACCTTGGGCCCAGCCTTCTCACGAGGCCGGGGCTGGGCGCACCGCGCAAGTATAGGACAGAGCCAGTCCGAGACGTGCATCAGATCAGTGTTACAGCGGGAAGAACGAGAACAGCCTCGATGTCCGGCCAGAGAAAACGGAGACCACCAGTGTCCTCCTTCTCCGTGGAAGTACTAAACAGAAGCTAAAATAGGTACCCAGCTCATAAAAACATTTTGAGGGACAAATATAAACTAGGGAAAATAAAGTGTCATATTATTTGGAAAGTTTAAAAATTTGAAAAAATTTCAAATATTATGGAGAAGCATATGCATAAAATAATAGTATTTAAACACATAAGAGGATAATGCATGTCAATTTCAAGCTACCAGTGTATCCCGTAAAAGTAGAGGTGAGGCTTGGAGTATATGTAAATTTTTTTTGTTTATTTTTTTTTCTTTTTAAATTTATGATTAAGGTCTAAAGATTAAGAACTAGCTGGCACATCATGAATATTTTTCACTACATCTTTTCTTTTTAGAGTATTGAGCCCAGGGTTGGCACAAGCTGCATAACTGATTGGCCACATCCCCAGCCCTTTTTTACATTTTACACTGGGAAGCCAGGTGTGGTGGCTCACACCTGTAATCCATGCACTGGGGAGGCTGAGGCAAGAGGATTGCTCTGAGTTTGAAGGCAGCCTGGACTACACAGTGACCTCAAAGCTAGCCTGAACTACATAAGACTTTGTTTCAAAAAAATAAGTTAGGAGGTGAGGGATTGAGCTCAGTGGTCCCGGCACCTGCCTTGCAAGTGCAAGGTCCCAAGTTCCATCCCTGGTAACCACATACAACAATGCTGGGCCTGGTGACACATACCTACCAGCAATCAAGATGACAGTGCTGGACATCGTCACTCAACACCCCACTAGCAATCAGTACCATATACCACAGTGCCGGGTGTGGTGGCTCACCCCCAAAATCCCAGCACTAGGGAGGCAGAGGCAGGAGGATTGCTGAGTTCGAGGCTGAGTTCAGGACAAGCCTGAACTACAAAGCGAGACCTTGTCTCAAAAAACTAAAACAAAAGGAAAAAAAAAAAAAGCTAAAGGGCTGGGGATTTGACTCAGTGATTGCAGCGCTTGCCTCCCAAGTGCAAGGTCCCAAGTTCCACCCCTGGTATTTCCCTGCTGGGCCAGAATCTCACTAAACTGCCTAGGGTGGCCTCAAGATTTGTAGTCCTCCTGCCTCAGCTTCTCAAGATGACAGGTGTGTGCCATGTGCCATTGCACCTGTCTTCTGTACTTCTGTTTACATGCTTCAGATACTGCAAGAAAGAAAAAGAACTAGCTATAGTGGCACACACTTGTAATCCCAGATGCCCAGGGGGCTGAGTCAGGAAGATCACAATTCGAGGCCACCCTGAGCCAAGCTAGCGACACTCTCAAGGGCTGGGGCGGCCACTCAGGGGTACAGCACTTGCCTGGCGTGCACGAGGCCCTGGATTCCGTCCCGGTACAGAAAGAAGGAGAGGAGGAAGAATGAACAGGGAGATGGGAGCAGAACCCCCAGGCTCTGAAGCCAGAGAGCAGAGTAGCTAAGAAGGAAGAAGATCCAACACTTGTGAAGGGAGCCGCGGGCTTCGAAATGCTGCCAGGTCCAAGGCCAGCCCGGCTTTTCAGTTTTTATTATCCTTATCCAATCTGACAAATACTGCTTGGCGGAGAAGTGAGCTCTTGGTGACTGCTGGAGAAAGGATGAATGGCGTTAACAGCCAGAACTGCTTCCAGAGAAATGCTTGGCGTCAGGAAGACAGAGCCGGTCATTCCTTGTGCACAAGTTGCTCAGAATTTCCTGAGCAGACGCTCTGGAGGCAACAACTTCCTTCCCTGAAAAGCTGTACCTCCAATTGTGCAGCTCGCTAGCACGGATACAGCTCAGTATCCATTCTAGATGAGAACTCTGAAATAATCAGGAATTATTTAAAAATAAACTTTAGCCAGGCATGGTGGTATATGCCTACGATCGTAGCACACAGGAGGCTGAGGCAGAATGATTGCCATGAGTTTGAGGCCAACTTGAGCTACGTAGTGTATTCAAGGTCAGCCTGCACTACATAGTGGAACCTTGTTTCAAAAAACATAATAAACAAAATAGCAGCTTTACTGAGGTTGGCCTCAAACTTGTGGTCATCCTCT
>PVIR01039421.1:0-13943 GCA_004026965.1 Petromus typicus
GGGTTCAGCTCTGAGACCTCGATAACACACAGCATGTGCTTCTCAGAGCCTCATTTCTTCACCTGTAAGCTGGGGCATAAACAGGTCAGCACAGAATAGAACTACAAAGGTAAGGGCCTGACAATAACTCCTACTACCCTTGAGGATCCCAGGAACAAAACTGTTCGTGAGCACTAGAGTTCACCTTTTAAATGTCACAGTCACTTTTCTGCAAATCTTATTCTCAACAAAAAGTTTTCCTTTAAAAAAAATTCATATACACTCAGTTCCAAGAGACACTATCCAAACTTCAAAATAAGTTTATCTTCAGCTGCAAACCTCTGCACCTGTCAGATACTATTTTTGCTGATTAGTTATTTTTAAATGACGCGGCCCCCCCAAACCCCATGTTTCAGCGGGAGATTTCGAAGCCACCATCCAGCCGTCCTCGGGAAGAGACTAGGATTGCGGGCGCCCGACAGCGGGGTCTGCATTAAGTCCACCGGGCGGGGCGACAGTCCCTGCGCTGACGGGACGAGAGCAGGTGGTTCCGGTCCCCACTACGATCATTTTATTCTGGGCCGCATGCTGTCGCCAACAGCTGGGCTTTAAACCTCTTGCCCTATCCCCACACCCCGACTCCAACAGAGAGGGGGCGCGGGCAGCGGGCGGCGAGACGCGCGCCGGGTACACGGCCGGCAGTGGGCGGTGAGACGCACGCCGGGAACACCGACCGGCCGCGGGCGGTGAGACGCGTGCGGCCCGCCCGACCCTCCCCAAGCTGGGCCGGCACTCCCCGCGCCCGCCGCTCCCCTCACCGTCTCGGCTTCCGTGTGCTGGGGTCCGGCGCTCTGACCGCCCATGACCCCGCGGAGGAAGTTCATCTTGCCGTTCAACTCCCGGCTTCACCGGCTCCTCCGGGAAAGTAAAAAAAGACAACGCCCCCTCTGTCCGCAGGGCCTGGCCCCCGCGCCCGCGCGCTACACTCGGCGGCCACAAGCCCAACCGGCTACTCAGCTCTCCCCGGAAACAGCCGCCGCCGCCACCGCTGCCGGCCGCACTGCGCATGCGCGGGGACGTGGCGTTACGTGGCGGCTCGAAAGGGCGAAGGCTAAAGGGGAGTGTCGGGCCCCGCCCCACGCAGGCCGCGCCCCGCCCCTCGCGCGTCGCTCCTGCCCAAGGCCGCCACCCACGTGGTCGAAGCCCAGCCCAGCTGCCCCACGGATCTCTTCAGACGACGCTCTGTAGTTCTCCCGCTGTGTGACTGCTGCCGAGCGAGACCCACTGGCGGCTGTCGGGTCTGGGGTCTCGTGCGGAGTCGGAAGTGACATACCCGTCGGCCAGCGTGACAGGTAAAGGACCTCGGAGGCTCTCGAGCCTTTCCCGGGTCGCAGCTGGAGCGCAGTGGAGTTCGGGTCCAGCGAATCGCTTTTCTTCGCGGGGCTTTGTTCGGTGGCGGGGTTGGGGGGGGCTGCAGGCCTTCGCCCTACTGCCGCTGGAGGGCGCCAGCCCAGCTTTCCTGCCCACCCCCACCACCCCAGAGCGGGTGCGCGGGGCCTCTTCACCCGCGACTGCTTTGGCCGGTTCTGGAAGGAGGGGAGGCGACTTGTTCCGAAGTGCCTGTCAGGCAGCCGGTAGCATCATGTTCTGCTATTACCTCCCAATTCTGCATCTCCAGGTTCTCTTTGCAACATACAAAATGTCATTTTTCCAGATCCATGGTCCTGTTGGTTTTGCGGTGAGGTTGCTAGGCACACGCTTCTGGAATAGTCCTGAGGATTTCCTAGGCTCCGCAGCGCAGTCAGGTTAGCCGCCTGCCGCATGCACCTCTCGGCTCAGACTCTCTGGAGCCCTCAAATGCAGCGTTTCAAACTGAACCATCCACTTTCCTGGCCTCCGTTAAAGACAGATCCGTGAATACGCGCCCGCAGTGTGTCCTGCTGTTTTCTCAGGAGAGCCCTGTCCAATGACATCCGGACCAAAAGCAGGAAGCCGGGAAGAAAGACTGACTTTCCACTTCCACAGGCTAATCAATCAGTTGTCCAGTGTACAATTTCCATTTATAGTATCGTTCTCAAATTGGTCTTCTGTTCTCCCTCCCTTTCTCTTGATGTGTTTAGATTCTTCTCATCATTTCTCCCTGAGATTAGGGCAGTGGTCTAGTAGTTTGTCTGCAGTCAGCCCTGGCTTCCGTCCCCAGTGCGCCCCTGGGTGAGCATCTCAGGAAAACACGCATCTGTGTCAGTCTTCTCCCTTAAATCCTTCTGCCCTGTGAAACCCAGGCTCCCTGGTGACATGCAAGCGTGTTGTGTGTGCCCAGCTCCCGCCCCCTCTTCACGGGCAGTCAGTGCCATGCTGCCCTGAAAGCTACCTTGACCTCAGACGCACAGCTCGGTGCTGGCGCTGACAGCTGCCGATATGCAGCTGACACAGAAAGCTTCTGACCCGCGCTGTTTGTGGCAGGACTGTGCTGTCCACCTCAGTATCTCTCGCTTACCAGTCTCATAAAAGGCGAGACTGATGAACAAATGGATAAATCATTGAAAGAGCAGATGAATGCTCTCCTGGGGAGAAGGAGAGACCCTTTTTCATCTATGAAGGAAAATTATTGAAAAAAAAAAAAACCCTCTGGGAAGAGCAGTGGTGAAATTTTTGTTTTTTCTTGCGGAGGTCTTAAGCCTGGGACACTTGGGAAGTGAGCTGCCAGAAGTACTGTGCACTGAGCATTGTACTCTGCATTAGAACTAGACACTTGACATTTTCCCGCAGATCTCTCCAAGGGGGTATTTGTTGCAGTCTAAAAAAAGTAACCAATAAGTGCTTAGCATTTTTAATACCAAGTAATGCAGGAGGATAACCTCACTCCTCCCTGAGCCTCATCCCTCCCTGAGCTTCATCTCACCTTATCCCCAGGAAGGGCTCGGAGATGGAAGGGCCACGGGAGTGTCAGCCCTCCCAGTCTTCCGTAGCAGAGCCCAGCACCTGGACATTTTGTCCGGGATGCCCTAGGGCACCACCCTTGTGAAATGTCCCATTTTGCTTTAATTGTTGATGAGAACGGTGGGTTGTTGGTACTTTGGTGACTATGTTATAAGTGCATGTTCTGACTTTCCCTTCACGTGGCCCATTTCTTCTCTGAAAGCATCCGGGCAGCAGAACTGTGGGGGCAGAGGGGCTACAGCTGGAGCCTCCTGAGCTGGCCGCTGTCCTTGTGTCTGAGAACACGTGGAACTGCTCCCCGTGTCCAGCAACAGGAGGAGACAAGGAGAGTACAGAGTCTATCTAGTTTGTCTCTTGTTACTGTCTGAAGACAGAATAGACAAGTAGGGGACATGTCTGTAGGAACAACTATGAAATGAACTTTATGAAGCAGAGGGTTACGTATTATCTGCTTCCCCTGCTTTTGTAACCTTGGGGACCATGTGTCATTCCTGATTTTACACTTTTATCATCTGGCATAATTCTTTCACATGTTAATTGTTCAAGAACCATTTAAGTAAAGAAGGAAAAACATGAACAACTTGTGAATGCCTGACTTAGGCTAGTACACTTTTTTTTCGTTCAGGACTGAAGATTGAGCCCAGGATCTTGTGATGCTAGGCAAGCCCTCTACCACTGAGTTACGTTCTAACCCTTTTGTAGAATTTTAATTTGAAGCCAGGTGTGATGGCACGTGCCTGTAATCCCAGCAATGTGGGCTGTTGATGCAGAAAGATCCCAAGTTCAAGGTTAGCCTGGAGGCTTAGCAAGACTCTGTCTCAAATAAAAGGGGCTGAGAAAGTAGCTCAGGGATAGAATACCCCTGGGTTCAGTCTCTAGTACTACAAATAAAAAATTTTTGGAGACAACATCTTACTAAAGTTGCCCAGGCTGACCTCAGACTTTAGAACCTCCTGCCTTCTTCTTCTAAGTGGCTAGGTTTATAGGTATCTGACGCCATGCCTAATTTATACTTCTGACTTTTACAAACCTGAGCATTCAGGATAAATATACTATGATTCACTGAAATACTATAATCCAGAGTTTTCAGTTTCTTTTTTTCCTCAATAGACCCAACAATGGAGCACTTCACATTATTCATTGGTTTAAAATTGCTTCCTTTAGTGGCTCACTTTCCCCATCATTTTTACTTTCTATGGAAACCATGGTAAGTTCAATAAGCTAGCATTGCTCACAATTGTTTTTCAGTTCAGAGATGGTGGGGTAGAGCATTTTCTATCCATATACTTGCTTGAGAGGATGAGTAAAAAAGATAATTTGTATTTGAAATGTGTCACACATAGGTTAAGGACTAGTTACATCAGATGTTATCCCAGCACTGAAGGAAGCTGAGGCAGGAGTTTTGCAAGTTCACGCCCAACCTGGACAACTTTAAGAACTCCATCTCAAGGGCCAGGGATTTAACTCAGTGGTTCCAGCATCTGTTTTGCAAGCACAAGGGCCCGGGTTCGATTCCCAGTAACCACATACACTACTGGGAGCGGAGACTCACGCCCAGCAGCAATCAGTACCACATACCACAGTGCTGGGCGTGGTGGCTCATGCCTGTAATGCCAGCACCCGGGAGGCAGAGGCAGGAGGATTGCTGTGATGTGAGTTTGAGGCTGAGCTCAGGGCCAGCCTGAACCACAAAGCTAGACCCTGTCTCAAAAACAAAAACAAATAAAAAAAAAAAGAACCCCATCTCAAAAATTAAAAAAAAAAGCTGAGCTAACTCAGTGGTAAAGGAATCTCCAATAATGACTGGCTCTTGGAAAATCAATGTAAAAAACAACGTTAGTGCAAGTATGCATTATAGTTCACCAGCCCAACAGTGTCCAACAATACAGTAACGACGAAGCAGCGATAGACTTGATGGGGAATCAGTAGCAACAGTCAGGCAGGCACACACAGCTCTTTCTTGGCAAGATGGTCAAAGCACTTTCCACAGAACATTTTCCTTAAACATTTTCCTTAATCCTCTCATCTGCCTTGTGAGATGGGTCATGTCAGGAACGCTGTCTTCTAGGTAGGAAACTGGCCAGGAGTCTAACTCAACCCACGACATGGCCTGGGGATAGCAGGATGGAGCACAGATCACAGTTAGGCTCCAACCCTGCACCCCCTAACCACATCATCCCATGTCTCCAACTCCAGGCAGGGGCCAGGCACTACCTGGGAAGGTGGCCTGCTGTCCCTCTGCCCTTGGGCACTTGCTGCTCCCCATGTGGCCACCCAGTGCCCCTGTGCCCACCGAAGTCTGCTTTGAGATGTACAGGATTGTCCTGCGGCTGTGCAGTGGCGGCCCCGTGCTGCTGCCTCCTCTGGAGCACTGACTACCTGATCCGTTGTCTATACACAGTGTTCTCTTTGTCCTACCGGATCTATGACTTTAGCAAGTGTGCCTTAGAGAAAAAAGGAGGCAAGCCCTGCACAGGTGCGATCTGCCAAAACTTCCAGTCTTGTGCTGCATAAAATGGGGGAAGGTGCAGTGTAGTGTATTTTACTTGTGTGTCATGTTCTTTGTTTGCCTTCTACCAAAATTCGAAACCCATCAGAGCACAAATTTGAGTCATTTTGTAAACGTTTCGTCTCTAGTACCTAACACAGGGCCTATACAGGGTGGCACTCAGTCAGTGTGGGGGGGTGGTGGCTCCCCCTGTGGAGGAAACTCCCACTGTAGAGTTGCAGGTGGAAAATAGGGTGCTTATCTTGACTGGCAAATATTTTGGTGGCGTTTAATGACTAACTCAGCTTTTATCAAATGTGAAAATAAATGTCTCTGGAGTAAAGAACTTACGTATGCAATTAGGATCAGATCTCAGCGTAGTGATCAAACTCTTCTTGTGGCCATAGTCTTGCTTTGAGGTGTACTCCAATAATGTGATGGTTTCCTTCATATTTTGATAATAAATACATTAAAAAAAATAGTGCATTGTACATACTGTTCTATACTTTGGTTTTGGTTTTGGTTTTTTTTGTTGTTGTTGTTGTTGTTTTTTTTTTTTTTTTTTTGGTGGTGCTAGGGATCAAACCCAAGGCCTGGCCCCCTCTGGGCCTGCTATGCCCCTAGCCCATTTTTTTATATCTAATGTATTTGGAGATTGTTCCGTACCAACAAATGAAAGGCGTGGGTATGGTGGCACCTGCCTGTAATCCCAGCACGCAGAAGGCTGAGGCAGGAGGATCTCCACAAGTTTAAGGACAGCTGAACTACATAGTAAGGCCCTTGTCTCAAAAAAAAGCAAACCAAAAAACAAAACCAAGTAGAAGGCTTCCTCATCTTTCCTTAATGTGCATTGTGATAAAGCACTTTGGAAAATATTTTTAAAGCCCTACAGTAGTGAAGATAAACCTAGTGTCCATGTGCTACAGTGGGATGTTTGTACATTGAAAGCTCAGTGCCTGAGGGATTTCTTAGGATTACAGGATACAAGAAAGGAAGTTTTGGGCCCAGATGCTGTTGCACAGGTCCAGAATCTAACCTGACATGATCAGTTTTGTTTGAACAAGAAGATTGAGAGAGCAGAATGTTGAAGAGCTGCCCCCTTGGGAGACCCTGAATGTTACCAGGGCAAGAGCCCAGACTTCCTGCTGTGGCTCCTCCAGAGTTGTGCTTGAACTTCTATTAGATAATGCTGGAACTTGGAACATAGTGATTACTCAGTCAAGGCCAGAGTGAAGCCTTAGATTATCTTGTGTACATGTCATCAATTTAATGAGCATTTACAGACACTGTCCTAATAGTGCTCGGCTGTATGAATGATGAAGTCTGCTTCAGCTCAGCTCCACTCTGGAAAGCCAACAAGTTAGGATTACAGGATACAAGAAAGGATTGCAGGATACACTCCAGGTTTCACTCTGTCTGGATTGTCTTCTCCTTGTTGGTTCCCTTCTCGGGTCATAGTTCTGCATGGACCTGCAGTCCCACCATCTCCTAAGTCCAGGTTACCAAGGGAGAGTCCTCTTTTCCCAGTTATCGCAGCAAAAATCTCCCCGGCTCTCAGGGAGTTCGGTTCACTTGCCTACATGTTGAGCCAGCTCCGAAAGTCCAGTTGTGAGTCACTTTGAGTCCAATGTCCACCCCTAAAACAAGGAGTGGGAACCCGCAGCTCATCTCACAGCATGCAGCTAAAGGACTGGGGAGCAGGGTTGTTCCCAGCAGAAAGCTGGAGTACTCTGTCAGGATAGTTTATCAAGATGTGCCCAAATAGTAGATGTTCATTGTATCTGCTGATAGACTGAACTGCTTGCCAAAAATACTTTTGAAAAACATTTTTCAGCAACGCACTGGCATGCTGCTAAAGATAATTCTCTTGTTCTATAAAAGTTTCAAAAGGTCACATTACATTATTTAGTAAAAGTAACATATTACATTGTCTGCATACAAATCTATACATTAAAAAAAAAGTATAATCCAGGCATGTGGCAGTTAGGGTAGAGGGTCAACTTAGTTGACTTTTCAGTCAATCCAGGGAATTGGTGAGCACATTTCCGGGTGTGTTGGTGGGTCTGGGAGGTGTATCTTGAGTCTGTATCTGGTCTCTGACCCACTCCTCTCTGGCCTGGTCCCCCACCCTGCTTCATGGGCACCATGAACTGAACATCTTCGTGCCGTAATTTGTGCTGGAACCAGCTAACCATGGACTGAACATCCTCAAAACAGAAGCCACGTTTAGCCTCACCTTGAAGTTGTAGGTGTCCAGAACTGGCCTACCAGCAGCGAGGTGGACTAACAGGAGTTTCCACTTTTATAAAAATAAAATAAACATACTTGCCTACAAAACTCCTAAATCAGAAAATCTCATTTTCAGTTCCAAAAGATTTGTCATGAAACTGTAGAGGATGACTTTGTCAGATGCAAGCCATGGCACTCTTGCTTCTTTTGGAGAACTTGATTGTCATGTCTGCCCCCCACACATACTGACTTCTTACGTCCCATCCAGCTCACTGAACAGGCAGGACCTGAACTGAATAGTGGAGACAGGTTTGGTATTTTACTGTCGCAGGCCACAGCTAGAACAAGGCTTTAAAGTTCACCTTATTGGCTGAGGCTGGGGTTCCATGCAGTAAGGATGATTTATTGTGGACTCTTTGGCCGGGTCTGTGGCCTGAGTGATGATGTGGGGCAGGGACAGCCTAGCAGGGTTGTCTGTCTGTAAAGTAAGAACAGTGTCTGTCGAGGTAGACTGGGCCTCTGGGCCCACAGATGGCAGCTGACCCGGGGCACAGCCCCGATCTTTTCAAAGCTCTGTCCCCTCTCCGCAGCTCAGTTTGTTTTATTTCTGTTGCACTGAAATGAACCCCCACCCCTCAACTCCAGCTCTTTCCTAGGGTGGATTACAAAGTAGAGACAGCCCAGGATCAGCAGATACATACAGTACACCAAGGTCAGAGGTGGAGGGTCTAGGCCAGGTGTGGGCAGGTAGATGGCTTGGGAAAGAAGAGGGATTGGCGCAGGGCCACTAAGCCTGGGAGATGCCAGGCCACCCAGCCCCCAGTCTGAGAGATGCTGTATCTCTCCAGCTGAGCGACAGCACAGCCTAACTGGTGCAGTATCCACAATTGCTCTGTTTTCTGGGTCAGAGCAAAATGACTGTACTGGTGTCACAATATTCATTTGATAGCCTGATAAATAAGAGGACCTTGTTCTTTAAAAGTTCAGAATTTAACTGGCTGTGATGGTGCACTTCTATACTCTCAGCTATTTAGGAGGCCAATGCAGGAGGATCACAAATTCAAGACCAGTCTGGGCAAATTAGTGAGACTTTGTTCCATCACACAAAAAAGAGAAGAAAAGAAAGCCAAATTACTTAAAAAGCATCTGTGCAGTGACATACTTACTGCATTTTCTTTGAGTATATGTTAGCCATTCCTGTGAATGCCAGAAGCACTGTAGACAAGTCTGTTGGGTCGATGTGGCCTGGATTCAGGGAGTGGAGAGCAGCCTTAACTCTTCTGCCTTTCTGGTGGTGTCCCTGGCCCAGAATGCCTACTGCAGTTATTTGGGGTTTTCTCTGCCAGTCTGGAAAGGCTGGTCCAGGTCTCAGCAGGAGCCTCTCTGCTCTGAAAGCTTCTTAGGGTTCTTCCCTAGTCCCTCCCACTTGGGGGGATATGGAGCTGTAGGAGCTGATGGATGAAGAGAGGGCAGAGGGCTTCGAGGAAGGAGAGAAGAAAGAGGAATGAGCGGTAGTGAGAGTGAGCCAGGAAACTCAGTGAAACTGCTGACTAATCTACAGCCACAGCATTACACCCACGAAGATACAGCGGAGCTTTTTCAGCTCTGAAAATAGCTCAGTGTGCCAGAATGCTGAGAGAAGACAGGCTCAGTTTCTTCCTTACTGACTCGGCAAACATTCAGGATGCTGTCTCTGTGCTGGGCTCTGCACAGTCCTCTTCCCTGGGTGTACCTCATTTTGGACTCTAGATGGTCTCCCTCCTATTCTAGAGAAGGAGAGAGAGAGAGAGAGAGATTTCCCTTGCATACCTAGATAGACACAGGTTTTAGTTCTGTTCCTGCCACTATTGGACACATGGTCTTGAGTAAATTCCTTATCATGGCTGTCCCAGGTAGGACCCCCGTGCCCTGTGACAGATGACCAAGCTCAGATTTCTTCTATCAGTTAGGAGGTGAGCATACAGGACTACAGAGGTTCCCGGACACCACAGGCCCAGGCTCCTTTCCAGCCAGACTTGGCCTGAGGCGTTCTTCATGGTCTCCAGCAGTACATCCTGATTCTGAGCAGGAACCAGGCTAGAAGCAAAGTCTCTATCTACTGAAAGAGTCCTCTCCATTCTTTCATCCTTTTGAACTTTTATTGTGAACTAATTTCAAACTATAATTGGGGTTGAACTAATTATTAATATCAGAAAGTGTTATATTGGGACCATATAATGTGCAGAGAGTTATAAGAATTGGAATTGAACCAATTTCAGGGTTGCAGAGAAGTTGTGGAAATTGTATAAAGAACTTCCATGTACCCTTCTTCCAGATTGTGCAAGGGTTAATGGTTTACCAATTGCTTTATCATTTTTCTCTGTAAATATATTCATTTCTCCCTGAGCCATCCAGGAGGAATTTACAGGTAGGACCCTCTTCTGTACTTCTCCGCAAAACTACAGACTTTTTTTTTTTAGGTTTTTTTGAGACAGGGTCTCGCTTTGTGGTTCAGGCTGGCCCTGAGCTCAGCCTCAAACTCACATCACAGCAATCCTCCTGCCTCTGCCTCCCGAGTGCTGGGATTACATACGTGAGCCACCACGCCCGGCACTGTGGTATGTGGTACTGGTTGCTGCTGAGTGTGAGTCTCCACACCCAGTATGGTATGTGGTTACCGGTGATCGAACCCGGGTCCTTGCGCTTGCAAGACAGGCGCCGGAACCGTTGAGCTAAATCCCCGGCCCAAAACTACAGACTTTTAAATTATTTTTTCCTAAGAGTCCCACTATCTTTTGGTGGGGGGATTGCTTTTCATTTTGGTCTTTTTGGGGGGAATTAAAAAAAAACAAAAACAGGATTGACCCTGAACCTTTACCCTGAGCCCACATCTCCACCTCTTTTTATTTTCTAATGTAATTTTATCTTTTTACTCTTACAGGTGTGCAGTACACAATTACATTCCTTACTAAAAGTCAGTCCATGTACATTCATAGTCCCTTTCGTTCTGCACCCCTACTCCCAACACAAATTCTTGGTCCCTTTGCCTTTCTTCTTATTATCCTTTATTTTGCTCTTTATAGTTTAGGTCTCTCACATTTAAGTTTGTGTGTCTGATTTATTTCACTTAATATTACAATCTCAAGATGCATCCATTTTCTTACAAATGGTTCGAGTTTATCATTTTTGTTTTTGTTTTTTGTTTTGTTTTGTTTTGTTTTGTTTGAGACAGGGACTTGCTTTGTAGTTCAGGCTGGCCCTGATCTCAGCCTTGAACTCAGCAATCCTCCTGCCTCTGCCTGAATTTATCTTTCTTATGGCAGAATAGTACTATACTGTGTATAAATGCTGTATTTTCTTTTCCATTCATCTTGACTGTCAAAAAGGCTGGTTCCAAGATGCAGTTTTGAATTTTGCTGCTATAAACATGAGCGCACATGTGTCACTGGAAGATGTCTGTAACTTTTTCAGGAAGATAGCTAGAAGGGGAATAGCTGCGTCAAATAGAATTTCTAGTTTTAGTTTTTTGAGGAATCTGATTTCCATACTGGTTGTACTAGTTTACATTCCCACCAACAATGGAGAAAGATTCCTTCCTTCCCCCACCCTCTTTAAGCATTTCTTTTTGATTTGGTTTGGTTTGGTTTTTGGTTTTTTGAGATAGGATCTGTCTTTGTAGTACAGGCTGCCCTTGGACTCACCATCTAGCCCACTGGCCTCAAATTCTGGCAAGCCTCCTGCCTCAACCTTCCAAGTGCTAGGACTACAGGTGTGTGCCACTACGTCTGGCTTCTCTAGCGTTTGTCATCTGATGCCTCAATGACATAGCCATTCTTTTCTGTGGTGAGATGGAATTTCACTGTAGTTTTTATTTGCATTTCTGCAATGGCCAGAAATACTGAACATTTTTCCATGTATTTATGGGCCATCTTTACTGCTGAGAAGTGTCTGTTTATTTTGGGTGCCCATTTTTTATTGGATCTTTTATTTGATGAGGGTCTAAGTTTTTTGAGTCCTTTCTAGATGTTAGTCTTCTGTCTGAACAATATCTGGCAAAACATTTTTCCATTTCATGGGTGCCTCTTCACTCAGTTGGTGGTTCCCTTTGCTTGCAGAAGCTTGTGATCCCATTTGTTGATTTTTGATATTATTTCTTGTGTGACTAGAACTCTGTTCATTGTCTTTGCCGAAGCCTATGGCATCAAGAGTTCTACCTATTTTGTCCTTCAGCAGACTGCTTCTGTTTTAGCCTGTGGACTTCTGATCTGTTTTGATTTTAGTTTAGCGCATGATGAGAGATACAGAACTAGACTCGGTCTTCTGCATATTCCTGGCCTTTCCTCCAGCTAAGTGCTTTTAATCTCGTGCAGCACCTCTGTACTCTCTGACTTTCACGGTCTTGGCATTTGGGATGCACAGTGGTGCCAGTCAGGTATGTGTAGGGTTCCTCTCTGTCTAGGTTTTTGCTCTTGCTCCAGGACTATGCTTACGTTGTTCATCTTTGGCAGGAGCATCACAGTGCTGCTATCCTCAGTCTTTTCCAAAGGCAAGTGACATCTGTTTGTTTCATGATTGATGACATGACTTAGATCTGTTGTTAAAAGGTACTGTCTATCTACCAAGCATCTCCATGGTGCAATCACTGTTTTTCCCTTTATGACTGATGAGATTCGCTTGGAGGACATTCTCGAGCACAGTAGAAATGATGTGTTTGGGCCAGGGGTGTAGTACGGGGTATAGCACTTGCCCAGCATGCACAAGGCTCCTAGTTGGATACCCAGCAACAGGAATGAAATCTTGTTTCTCATCAAACTTTCACCTCTAGTTCTCCCTTCCATCCCTATTCTTTCCTGAATCCAATGTGGTTGCCTTTCTGCCTTCCCTGAAAAAAATCTCTCCAGAAAGCTCCATCTTTTTGTTGAAAATTGCATCTACCCTTGGCTGTGAGAAACTGGGGGGGTCTCATGATTTCATTGTTTCATTTCGATTTGGCCATATTCTGAGGGAAATAAAAACCAGGCAAGGTACCTCCCTACCTAATAGCATTGGTGTAAGGATTAAATGTTGGCTGATATTTAAAATATCTGCCTTCACTCTGGGCAACAGGGTTTTGTGTATGTGTTTTGTTGAGGGGTGTCATCAAGTAGTTCCTTTCAGAAATGGCTCGCCAATTAAATGTCTCCTGGTCCTTCTCACCTCAAATAAAGAATCCAGTGAAACAAGCCAAAACTGGTGAGAGGGTTTATTTGAAAAGTGAGGGAGAAATTGGCTCTGTGGAGCAAACTGAGTCCAAACAAGAGAAGAAAAGAGAAAAGCAAAAATAAAAGTCCACCCTGGCCTGGAAGCCAGGCCGGACTTCCACAGAGAGTCATGACAGCTGGTTCCTCATGGTGTCCTGTCTCTTTTGTGCTATCCGTGCCTCATGAGGACCTGCCACAAGGCCCACATGGGTCCTGAGAGGCAGGGCTATGTAGACCAGCCATCCCAAGCCACTCCCTGTCTCCTATCTGAGGGTCACCTCTGATCACACAGCCAGTAGGTGGCAGAACTGGTCAGCACACATTAGTTGCCCTGTTTAATTGCTTGTCACTGGTTTGGGAATTCTGCAGTCCCTAGACTGATTGGTACCCTTCCCCTGCGGAGAGAAAGCTGCTTCTGTACCCTGTTAATCTATAGAACTATTCATAGAATGGTCCTATTTCCTAGCTGAAGACAGCATCGTGTGGATATCAAGTAAGAGCCTCCCTCAGAGTTCCTTCAGTTCGGTTATTTTCACAGTCCTTGCTGTTTTCTTTTGGGTCAGGGCCCTTTCATTTATTCCCCAGTGATTAAAATTAGGAAAGACCTTGTAGGGGAAAATGGAGAATAATGGCATTTGTTCAGCCATATAAGGAAACACAATCATATGTTTATTGATTCTCTGCAGTTTTTAAAATATTTAGCAGAGAGAAGGAACTGTAAAAAACCTTTCCTTTTCTGCCAATCCTGTTATAAGAATTGGAATTTTAACATTCCCTTGTCACTTTAAAATTCCCTTGTCACAGTCAGTTTAAAAATTCAGCCCAGAGGGCCGGGGAGTTAGCTCAGTGGTTCCGGCGCCTGTCTCGCAAGCGCAAGGACCCGGGTTTGATTCCCCGGTAACCACATAACAATACTGGGTGTACCCACACCCAGCAGCAACCAGTACCACATACCACAGTGCTGGGCGTGGTGGCTCACGCCTGTAATCCCAGCACTCGGGAGGCAGAGGCAGGAGGATTGTGATGTGAGTTTGAGGCTGAGCTCAGGGCCAGCCTGAACCACAAAGCGAGACCCTGTCTCCAAAAAC